>JACN01083625.1:0-19109 GCA_000787155.1 Scartelaos histophorus | reverse complement strand
TAAGAAACTAAAGTAAGAAAACACGAAGAAAAAAAACAACTTTAATAAGAAACTAAAGTAAGAAAACACGAAGAAAAAAAAAAAAGAAAAGTCAGGTTTTAGTCAGAATTTCACGATTTGGTTTTGTAAAGTTTTGACAAAATTTGGCTTAAAGGGCTCATATTGCACTTTTTCCTTATCACATACATACTACCAACGAAACCAACCAAAATACATCAAGATTTGACTGTACAGCAGTAAATAAAATATTCCTCAAATCTGAATAGAGTGGACAGTAAAGAACAAAATGTAACTTATTCTCTCCCACCCCGAGGTCCCACAGGGAGCAGCCTCCTCCTCCTCAGGGAGGAAGAGTCCCACCTCCACTGCCAGGGGCCCAGTGCCAGTCCTCAGCCGGGCACAGAGTGCCGCTGTTTTCTGCTCAGATTTATATTTACATACAGCTCTGTTTGATACTTCAAATTTCCATTGTTTTTTTGACGCAGACCCGCAGTGTACATACAGCTCTGTTTGATACTTCAACTTTGCTTTTCTACAAATGTCAAATTTTCATTGTTTTTTGTGAGGCAGACCTGCATTTTCTGTTTCAGCAAATTAGGATTCCACTGCAGTCCATTTCTATAAACGTAGTTTAAATCAGACATTTGAAAAGTCACTTCAATTTCTTTGGCCCAAGGATAATTATTTGAAGAGTCCCATAAAGATCTTTTTAGTGCCTGTCCTCCAGCAGCTGAGTGAGGCGCTTCCACAGACAGAACATTTCAATCTTCTGCTTTATGAGGCACAGGTCCCACCCCGCCGTCCTCTGAAGCTGGTTTGGTGGTGAACTTCTGCACACCTCTGAAGGTTCTAATAGCCCTGTTCTGCAGGGCAATGACCTGATCATGTTCCTTAAAACCCCACACATCCACAGCATAGAAAGAACAGAGCCAACATAGAGTCAAAGTGTTTTTCTATATACAGAAAAGCCTAAATCTGGTATTTTCATTGTATTGACTGTAGAAGCCAGTGCTCTCCCAGCAGAGTCACACAGGAGCAGAGCTCCCGCTGTAAAATTCATAAACTCATGGAAGACCAGTCCTAGATATTTATAGGAAGTTGTGTAGGCTACAGGAGACAGGTCATACATAACATTATGAGAACTTCTTGGTTGTTTTGTTCGTCTAAAATGCATAATCTGTTTTTTATCTTTGTTTAGAACCAGTTTCCATTTTGTACACAGTGCATTTCAGTGCAGTGCAAATGCTTAAGATACTTTTATGTGCAAATTAGCTTCAGTCTCTGTTAACAGAACAATATCATCAGCAAAAAAACAAAATACTTACATTTAAAACATCAACAGAAATGGTGATAATACCGGGAGTGCTCCAGTGTGCTTTTAAACTCCATATTTCTTTATTAGTGTCATTTAGATGATTTCAGCTGTGGAACTGTCTCATGACATCACAAGGTGGAACAGGGCATTTTGACTTTTGGAGATATAGATAAATTAATAATAAAGAGTTACTCAAACATGCGTGAATGAAACATGAATTTTAAGGACGTAACAATATTATATCATCATTATGGAATATCAAACCTTTTCTTATACTGGGACGTCCCGTTCCTGGATGATGTTTAGCGCTCCTCCAGGTTTTTAAAGTGCAGACAGTTTAACCTGTTGCAGCTGTGAGGAGATAAAACACCTATAATGAGTGAGGGTCTGAGCAGTGGACATCAGCCTGTAGACGTTTCATTCATCTGTGCTGCCTTCAGGACGTCCAGAAGCTCTTAGTAAAATTACACGTGGATTCTAAACCGCAACTTTATTGGTTTTGCGGGAAAAGAAGATAAATCATTCAGCTTTTAGGAAGAAGCGATCAAGGTCAGGCCTCTCCTCCAACTTTACGAAGACGAGTGGATGTGGAGCTGTGTCTTGTCTCCCTGATTTCAGAGGGCGTGACTGACAGGAGGATTAACCAATCAGAGAGATGCATGCACTGTTCACATCAGTCAACATTACAGGACTGAGAAAGATTTTCACAGAATCAACCATCGAAGCACCAAATGATGACATTTTTCAGGTAAAAGAGGA
Organism: Scartelaos histophorus; assembly: GCA_000787155.1. Taxonomy (NCBI): domain Eukaryota; kingdom Metazoa; phylum Chordata; class Actinopteri; order Gobiiformes; family Gobiidae; genus Scartelaos; species Scartelaos histophorus. The sequence continues at coordinate 17,035 of JACN01083625.1, read as the reverse complement.
TTCCGCGTATCATTGGTTTACTCACTTTTCAAAATAAAGCCAAAAATTTTAAAACGAAACAACTCTTTTCTTCATTATTTGTATCCAAACCAGAATGACCCTTATATAGGTCGTGGTGGCGCTGTCTTCCTACCGGTGGAGGCAGGATGACAGCGGCATCTCCAATAAACCAGGATGAGGGGGATTTTTTACCCTCACACTAAAAACAACTTGCTAAGACTATGCAGGGGATGCAAAATTCCACTTGCGATCTTGGAATTTCTACTACAAAATAAGAACATTTCTGAGTGAGAGTAAGAAATTCCAACATGACAGTGCCCTGCATTAGAATAAAGTGTGATATTGCACAGTTAAAACATAGTTAAAATATTCATGGTACTTGTATTAATTTCTCTTTAGTTGCTTGATTCTGTGACCTGCTCCTGCACACTGAGCCTCTGCTGTTCTAAATGCAGTTATCCTCTGTTGTGCTAACGTCGCTCTCTTGTGCTAACGTCGCTCTCTTGGGCTAACATCGCTCTGTTGTGCTAACGTCACTCTCTTGTGCTACCGACGCTCTGTTGTGCTAACTTTGCTAACCTGTACATGAAGCTAATGGTCAATGGTCACATTTTTATACCGGGCTTTTCCACCTTCAAGGCTCAAAGCACTTTACAACAAGGAAACACTCACACTGCAAAAAAGCTTGGCCAAAATGTAAGATATAAATATTTAAATTTATCAGAAAATGACTTAAAAATAGCAAAATTATCTGTCCATGCAGAAAGTTCATTTTACTTGGCAAGTTATCTATTGAACTCTTTCCAATATTTACGATGTCAGGTGCATCAGTCTATGTTTGACATTTATATGAAGCATTTTTAGTGTTTTCTTATGTACTTGAATTGGCTACAACCTTAAAAAAATGTCACAGAGAATAGCCCTAAAATTGTTTTATTTTCTAAAACCTGGTTGGAATGTTAATCTAAATTGAGAGTCACATGAACATGAGATTGAGACTTGAAAACATGAAAACATAAAATTGGAATAAATGGACAATATTTGTTTGAATATTGGGGGAAATAGAAAACATAAAATTGGAATAAATGGACAATATTTGTTTGAATATTATGGGGGAAATAAAAAAGAAAGATGAAATTTCATGTGGGACTAAAAACACTTCAGAAAATATAACAAAAAATAAATAAAATTAAAGTTTAAAAATCATCAGTTAAGGGCGGACGGTCGCACCACATGAACATTTGACACTTTAACAAAAAACATGCAGAATAACTCGGAATTTGTGAAAAAATGATTTGGTTCCCTGGAGGTCAGAGGTTCTACAGGGATGTGGGGAATTATTATGAAATGTGAACCTTTTTTAACTGAAGAAATTGGAATTGGACACACGTCATGTCATTGATCCATCATCAGCTAATTGGACACGTCACAGCAACATCAACTCTGAGGAAGTCCGCAGGGAGCAGTCCAAACTGTCAGGGATGAAGCAAACGTTTGGTCTGAAAAAAGAACATAATGACATCAGGACACCTCCAGATCATTGTTACATTTCTCTGTGGTGCTCTTGCCTCATCCAACTACTGTTCTTCTCATTTTATCTTTGCCAGGATGAGATAAAATTGTCTCCAGGATGTTCTTCTTAGCTCCTATCTAAACCTCTTTGTGTAAAAGCATCATCAGGCTCTAATAGTCAATACTAATGTGCATTGTTGATGTTTTAAGGTCATTCTATCCTGGAATGATGGTAAACAAACTTCTGCTTCGGACTCTGTTGTCTCTGAACAGCTCTTGGACTCGTTAGGACCACATTGATTTTCCCTAACAGCAGGTACAAGACAGAAATCAGAAAAACCAAACTCTGGAGCTCACCAATAAAGTTTCAATGCATATTCTTGATAATTTACTCAGGAATTGTTAGATCAAAAATAAATGCAGGTAAATTCCCGGGTCAGGCTCCGTGTGTGAATGACGTTTCATTTTTGTGTTGAGTTTTTCTTATTTTCAGGGTAATTTCAGATACTTTGTACCTTCTGCCATATGCCATTTATATCCCTGCCCTCTCTCTTTGCCTGAGCCGTGTCTTTTTGTGTCCGTCAGCTGCGCCGCTAAGCTAGGTGCCGCACACACTCAAATGCACGTGACAGGCTCCATAGGCACGGTTGGAGAGCCCGGCCACATCCTGCAACACTGTAACACAATTACATAACCGTGTGGCATTTCATTAAAGCAAAACATGCAGCTTCAAGGGACATGGGAATGATGGAGTACAACGGGAGAAGTTCTTTGTATTTCCAAGTATTTTTTGTTGTAGCTGCAAAACAAGGAGCTACTTCGCCTCTCTTCTCAACGCCACAGTTTTCTTATACACTTAAAGAAGGGGCACAACACCTTTATATATTAACTTCTAACACATCACATGTTTAGATCACCTGATACCTCTGTTTTAAGTTTCAAGTTCTTGTGCCTATAGGTAAATTTGTTTTGCAAATCTGAGAGGCTGGTCCCACATGTCACATTTCATTCATCCACTACATACAAAATCAACACATATACAAAACAGTTACAAATAAAGTGTAATAAAATGTTAATAATTAATTAATCACACAAAAAATCACAATAAATCATAAGTATATGTAACGGGGTAACTCTGTCATTCCTCCTGCCACTTTAAATGGGTGGGTTAGGGTTAGGGTTAGGGTTTTGTTGGTGTGACCTTTCCCTGTTTGGTGTGGGCCAATGGCCATGTGGTGGCAGCTGGAAGGCCAGGAGACCTTCTCCATGTCTCTTTCTACACTCTGCTGTTGTTTGTCCAGACGAGGTCTCTGGGCAGTCCAAAGACTTATCGGTCGCTCTGTGGGTGAGGTCAGGCCACGCTGGGGACAAGGTGCCACACTGGCTGTGTCCACTGTGTCGTCTTCCACGGGGCCACCCCAGCCGACAATCTGCCCAGACCTCTGGATGAGCCTCCAAGCCTTTTAAATTGGAACTCACTCCCCTCTAGCATATTCTTGCCCCATTTTCAATGAACATTGCTGGTGTAAATAAACTTTTAACTAAACCCTGCCGCCTATAGCCCCTCTGGTGATCCACAATACCTGGGGCAGTCAAGCCCTGGAGAGGTGTTACATATATACAAAACATGGTTTTCTAAGACTAAAACTCAATAAGTAGATTACATTTTCTTCATATGCATGATAGCAGCTGCAACAAAGCTGCTTTTCAAACGATACTTTGTAGATCTTGGGACTAAAAATCTGCTCTAAACTCTGTGTTTAGAGGATGTTGCACATCCTTTTAAATCCTCTGGGACATCCTCTGTAAGTGTCCTGAGTACAGGGAGTCCAGGCGACTCTGAGGATGGACAATCACTCACCCATTTAACCATCTGATACAGGGAGGTCTTGTTTTTAGCAGAGATGCTCCAAACCATGAGACCAGTGAAAAAGCTAAAACCGTTATCCTAAACGTCTTATAGAACAGTGTCATCATGGTTCTGTCCACACAGTAGAAGGACATTAAAGTTGCTAGTGCCTCTTTTATACTGAGCAGTACAGTTGTCGTCAAAGGTCAATTTAGAATCCGTGAGTGTTCCAAGATACTTACAGGACTCTACACACTGACTGACCCTTTATATATGTGACGTCATTCTGAGGGGCACTTTTCCAAAAGTCAATAAAATCATATCCTTCATTTTGGAGTCTCCCCTCCCCATGCTCTCGGTGCTAAATCACTCATGAAACTACAGCACATCGGATCAGGCTTGTGAAGTTGCAGTGTGCCATTTTGTATCATGCCTTTTTACATTTATGTCATGTAGTAGCATGGGTGATGTAGGCTTGTGGGTGGAGCTTTGTACAGAATCTTACAACTAACATAAATGACTCAAACATGCATGGATGACTCTAAAACCTCTTCAGGCATGTTTTTGATGAGAGAGCAGCATTATAACAGGGCAGAAAGATCCAACAAGTCAAGTAAACTAAAAACTACAACTTCATGACATCATAAGGTTGAACAGAGCTTTTCAGATGTAGACAGACTAATAACAAAGGTTTACTCAAACGTGTGAATGAAACAAAACAGAACTTCAGGTCTGTTTTTGAGGAGGTAACAACATTCTAACATGACTTAAAGCTCACAAGAGTCTATTTTGTGTAATGTGGGACCATTGAAGCATTGTTTAAGAAAGTTAAAATGGGCTTTTTGTGTGTTTCATAAGTAGTGATACCTGGAAAGGCAGTAGAACAGAGAACAAAATAAGTTATTTTAAACCAATGACACTGGACTGCGGTAATGTATTTGTTTTTTTATTATGTGAAAAAGGCACTCACTACATTAAGGTGATTTCTTTGACATTTCGATGATCAGAGTTAGTTCATGGGATGATGAGAAGTTAATGCCATAGACAGAGAAGACAGAGACGTTCTAAATGTCTCGTATGAAAACATGCATTTGCAGCTGTGTACAGAAGTGCGTATGGGTCTAATCTACCAAATGCAATCAACTACTATTAACGAGATGATACTTTAAAGACACAATATGTAGGATTCACAAAGCAGACACCTTAGGGATTCTGCAGTGCGTTAAGGCTACACTAACTTTTCTCTGCTCGTCTTTTTTAACCATAAGAAAAGAACATGGAATTTTCTCAAGATTCAGATATAAAATAATTATTACAGTCAATTCCACATTCCAAGTGCATTTTTATTCACCCCGGTCACTTTCGTAGCCATAGCTGCTGCTAATGTGCGCCAACAGCCTGTCTGACCACCGACAATCTGCAACAACAACATTCACGCGCAGGCAAAGTGAGTGAAGTATTTTGCTCTTGGACACAAAGGCAGTATGTAATGGGCTGAGCTGGATTCAAACTATCAACCTGTGTGTTTGATCGGGAATGTTCATAGTCAAAAAAAGAAAGAGATCCACACAGCAGCTCTTTGAAGCTCCCACATTTGTAGTGACTCAGCAATGTGATGTCAAATTTTGGTGTCATTAAATAAATTTGGGAGTTGCAGTCCGGATCTCTTTCGTTTTTTGCATAATTTTTGTCGTTGGACCCATGCAGTCCCAGCTGTTCATAGTCGATTGGCGACATGTGGTGACGTTTGGTTCAAATCGTACATATTGTGTCTTCAAGTTACTTTGTACAGAAGTTCAAAAATGGTATCAAGAAGTGGTCGTAAAGGTTCACTGTGCAACCTTTCTGGTAACGGGTCCGCTGCCTTCTTGTCTCCATAGGGATGTTAACGCTTCGGGTACAGTGTTACACAGTATGACGTTAAATTTATCAGCTGTATCACCATGGAAACAAGCAACAAGTAACAAGTAAGCCACCAGGCCGAGTTAGAGAGGATGCAACGACAGGCTGGAGCATTCTTTTACTAAAACACACTTAAGAGCATTATATTTATGATTTTGTCAAAAAATATATATAATTATCACAAAAATACACAATAGATATACAAATAGTAAACAAATAAACAATGATAAACAAATAGTAATTATCACAGTTTGGCTATTTTTGGTTAAATTCCAAAACAGTTACTAGAAACGACAATGTACAGTAGGCCAGATTTTTTCTAATGTACATGCACACAAAAAAAAAAAAATCACAAATAAAAGACATTTATTTTGTTGAAATCATGTTTAAAAATTGTTTCGTAGACAGAATTCTTCTACTGTGATGTCATGTTTTATAACTTTTTGTAATTTTCAACATGTTTTTCAAATTTTATTGGTGTAAAACTATAATTTACATTTCCAACATACATAAAAACGCATAGGCACTGTCATACCCGCTCAAAAATAAACAAAAAAGAAATAGATATGTTTAACGCCATACTGCGGAACATTCCATGCAAAGCGACAATCTCACTATGGAGACAAATAGGCGACGGACCCTTCAAAAAGTTACACAGTGCCCATTCAAACAAAAACATGCTCGACACAGTTACACAGTGGAAGTGTCACATTCATCACCAACAATTCAAAAGACCTTCTGTGAAACTTTAAAAATCGACATATTATTCTTCGTATTATAACAATCTTATGGCCTAAAGATACAATATTTGGAAGATTACAGCGTTTCCGTCCTTCTGGATCAGTTGCCCTTGAGTAGAAGTTCGGATAGCCATGCACACATGTTCCAAAGTCCTGCGCGGTGTTGGGTTCGTTATTGGCTATGTCCACGGTACAAGTCTTTCAGGTAAGTGCTCGTATTTACTATCGATCTGAAGCGAAACCCAACCTCCGCCTCTCCGGGCATTAAAACTTCTCCACGCGTCTAAATATAGCCGATCGATGAGTCTCTCCAAGATGGATGGCCAGGGTGGAGCGCTCCTGATAACCGATGCTAATTGGAGAAATAAGATTCAGCCGTCCGGGTAACGGCGTGTCCCGCAGGAGACGTGGAACTCGGACGGGGACGGGGGGAAGGACGGCACTGGCACATGTTCAGGCACCTGCCCACAAGTCTTCATGAGGTATTTCAGCATCCAACCTTCTAACGTCCTGGCTACATGTAAACACATACTTTTTTGTTACCCGACTACAGGTACGGTATTAGCACTGTTTTTTGTTGTCCTAGAATGAGGGAGTGCACTGTTAGCATGCTAGTTGTTAGGTCTACAGCGATGACAAAACTCAGCACTGCAAATTTCGCTGATCTGGCCAAGATTTTAAAACTTATATCAGGTTATTCAACTTGTTTTCAGACTTATTTTCTACGTACTCTACGTAGCTCTGAGACTGCCATTCTAGTCTAGAGGGAGTTTATTTTAAGAGAAGTTGTAACAAAATAATTCCATACTTTTAAGTCGTTTTCTGATAGATTTAAGTGTTTATATCTTAAAATGTTTTGGAGTGTAGGCTCTGAAAGTTGCAAGTTGAAAGAGGTCAAAAATACCTCAAAAATCAGGCCTGATTTCTGACCTGTAACTTCATCTGGTTTGGTCTCCATGAAGATAGAAAGTTTTAACACCGTACTGTGAAACATTCCAGACAAAGCAATAATATCTCCCTGAAAAAAAGTGTTTGACAAACCCTCCACCAGAAAAGTTGCACCTTTTAAAATGAACTACTTCTGTTTTAAGTTTTTTAAGACAGTAAAAATCAGATACAGCACCTTTTAATGATTATACTGGAATCATAACGCTGTTTGCTGATAAAACAAATATAGGTTGATTGGAGAACTCAGGATCTACCTGATATAAAGGTTGCTAATTACTTCAAATGCAGAATTAGCCTTTTATAAACCTATAGCTCTTCAGTCTTGCAGCAAGAAGAGTCTTTGGTTCCTGAACTGGCCTTTTTGTGTGAAGGAGTTTGCATGTTCTCTCTTATATGTCTCATCCATATTCCCCAGTTGTCCCTACTACCAAAAATATGGATTCATGGGTTTCAGCTTCCTGTATTCCTTATTGGCGCCATTTTGAAGACTTTTGCCCTTTTAAAAGACATTGTATTTCGTTTTTTAAGTGTAAAATGTTAAGACAACTATGCTAACTATGCTAACTATGCTAAAACACACGTTACACAGTCTACGCAATTTTTTCTAAAAATGATCTCTCAAATATACAGTGGGACAGTTCTGGTTGGTGCAAGATTAAGTTAGTAGGGAGTATTATAGTAGTAAGTAATGTAAGTTTTATATTTTGCAATTAAGTTGAATAATGGCATGTATTTTGGCTGTTTTATGTAGATCTAACATGAATAGCTTTTCAAGAAATTCACTATGAAATTTTACATTTAACAATTTAACATTTTCAATATGAAATTTCACTATGTAACGTTTCTGGTGGTTGGTCGATCACCTGCTTGTTTCCATGGAAATATTCATGTCTGAAATGTTCCACAGTTTGGTATCAGCTTACCTATATGATATTGTTTCAAATATGGGTGTTTTTACTCTGAATTAAAGTATTTCTCAATCGACATTGCTAATTTCTCTTTCTATTTCATTATGTGGAACATTCCAGACAAAACATTACTCCACCTAAATACTAAATAGTGCTCCTTTAGTTTCTCGTTCTATATAACTGAATCAAATATAATGTATAAATATTAGCTTTTATTTCAGCTTTTTGATCGGTCAAACTGTAGCTGCAAACAATTCAAGTCAATATTTCCCAGTTTTCCCAAATATGCACTCATATATAGCCTCTACATTCTAAACTGTGTATGAAAATTGTTGTTTTATACATGTAGCCAGGACTTCTGTCTAGTCATTTTTGGCAACACATCTCCTCCCCCCTCTATGGCACGACGTCTTTATTTCCTGGAAGCATTTCAAATTCCACATTTCTTGATTTCCCTCCAAGAACCTCACAGCTTTTCTGTCCCCAGTCTGCAGAATCTCAGTCTGTCATATCTCCTCGTCTAGTCGTTGACGCGCTCTTTGGGTAAGAATCCATTCAACTTGCTGCGCTCCGTCACGTAAATGTTTGTGAGGCTTGTGTTCCCTTGTTTCCTCTCTCCCGTCTCCTTCATCGCTTCCTCATCCTCCTCTCCCTCTCCCCCTATGGCACTGGTGTTGTTGATGCACTCGCTCGCCCGCCTCGCGTTGTCCGTGATGTTCCTCCTCAGCTCGCGGTTCTTGCGTTTACCCAGCTTCCCCAGCGACCCGAACTTCAAGTTGACCAAGTTCTCCTCGGACGCAGAGGCACCCTGCTGCGGTTGGTCGGTTCCTTGGTTCTCGTACGCGCCCTTCAGTCGGAGGTTGTTTAGCTTGGTATCGATGCTTTCTTGAGAGGACGTTTTGAAGCGGCCGGCGTCTAAGCTAGCGAACACGGCGCGTTTCTCCGGCGATAGCATGTCGAGGGAGTGTGCGCGCTGCTCCAGGCCCAGCTGCCGGCGCTCCATGCTGCGAATGGTGGCGGCACGCTGCAGTTTGTCGTGGATCTCCACACTGAGGCGCCGGCGAGTCTCACGGAACTCTGCGCGGACATTAGCTTTCCATTCCGCTGCGTGGGCCTTGAACTCGCCGACCTGCAAAAGAGGGGCAGCAAGATAGTAAAAATACAATTTTTAAAAAAGTATAAAATGGATTTACACAAAACATTTTCAGGAGCCTGTGATCTATACGAGCATTCATGGTCCTGAGAAAATAAAAGGTGAGAGTGACTAACTGGGACCTGGGACTTGTTGAACGCACAGGTTTCAGATAAGTCAGTTCTTTATGAACAGATTTTTTTATAGTCAGTTCTTGTAGTTAGCGTCACACCTCCAGGAAATGTTGATGGCATCAGCCGCGAAGTATCAATAGCTTGATTTCTTTTAGACAACAATTTTATTAGCAGAATGTATTTCCTTGGCCATGTTTCTGCTCCTATCTGCTGGATCTGACAAATAGGATGTTACCAGAATAAAACAATAATTAGTCACAAGACACAGTTTATTATTTTTCTCATGCAGGACAGTGCAGGGTTACTCAAACTTAATCATTATAGGTCTAATACAGACCTGAGCATTGTCCAGCTCCAGGGCCTCACATGGCACTTTAGTTGGACAGTATAAGAAATGGCAATGTTTTAGTTTGTTGATTCTGACTGGCCTATTTAAGTTTATTTGGAATTACGTAATAAAACTCATGCATGGACTAAAGATGCATAAGATTGCTTTTATTTTAGAGGTGTGTTGTTTTTTGTTATTTTTTTATGACAATGGAATCTCACTTTGCTTAGTCAGAACATAAACTCTTACCAGTCTGACCAGTGCGTCAAAACAATACTGCTGATTGCTTTTTATAAAGAAATACAATTAATATTATGCAGAATTGAGATAAACATGTTGGCCTGGCCCTCCACAATATTTTCTGTTTCTTATGTGGTCCCATGGTCTATCATAAAATATCTAAATACATGTCATAGAGTATGGCTACAGGTTCACAGTGGACTAGACATGACCAGGCGCTAATGAAGGTGCAATCTTATTACAATGGATTTCAAGATGATGTAATTGCTGAGACCAACCAACAAAGACACTGTCCATGTTTTCATTATGTAACATCATGGCATTAAATCCATGGAGATACACAGGTGACGCCACCAGGTTTGGGCCATTTCCATTTCCAAGCTCCAGTCTCTAGGTTCTGGGGCAGGCACTGATGTCCTCCAAACATCACTTGTGTTCTTTCGCAATCATGTTAATTGCACTTCACAACCACAATTCACAAAAACTAGTTTGTTTTGCTGATATGTGGTCAGAGCTAACTCAAACACAAAACTAGCCCTGGTTTATCATCATCTTTTTCTGTACTTCTCTGCACCTCTATGCCATATTTTGGCATCTTTTTATGTAATGCACTGGGTTTGGATAATGTTAGACATATTATGCACTGGAAATCTAATATTTTTGCAAGGAAACAGCTGATGCTACCTTGCACTAGCTTCACTGGAAATACAGCAGTTTATCACTAGAAAAAGTCAGCATTTGGTGAGAAATTATCACTTTATGTAAATATTTGCTTTTCCTTGCACTAGCTTCACTGGAAATACAGCGGTTTATCCCATCTTGTCTTTGCCTAAGTTTGTATTGTTTCTTTTCCAATTATCCTGCTGCTAGCTCCTCCTTAAGCTTAAGTGGACTGACCTGAAGCTAGTACCCCTCAAATGGCCTTTATGGTTCACCAAACCAGTCGAAACAAGGCTTTTGAGACTTTCTTTCACGCAGACGGTTCAATCCATTGACCCTCACTCTAACACGTGTGATGAAGTCCACTGGAGTTAATGTGGAAAATGTGGGTGGGTCAGAGCTGCCTGACCTTTTATTTAGGCCCTTTCTCATCTAATAATGTAATCATGTGATCATATAGTTAATGTAATCCAATGACACCCACCTCCTCCCTGGTCTTCTTGGAAAGCACCCTGAGCCAGTCTCCGATCATACTGAGAACAGCCGCGAAGTACGCCAGCCCCACCATGATCCACAGCCACACCAGAGGCTTGTACCAGTCCCGGTACTCGATGTGCTGGTTCCCTCCTGGAGATAGTGCAAGAAACAGCAAGGTTTAGTCCATGCGTTGCTCTGAAATAGGATTGTTGAGGTCAAAAAGGAACATTTATCTAAAGCAGCTTCATAAAAGAAACGGGACCTGTAACTTCTGATAAAGTCAAGGTAAGGTACTCTTTTGCTCATCTGCATTTGACCCACACTTCAACACCTCTGGGACACCTCATAGTGCCATGCCAAAGGAAACATCTCCACATCTTGAGCAAGGTAGAAGGTCAGAACTCGCCAGAGGATTGTCCCTGTGCTGCATAATTTGGGTTGATTGAGGAAACCAAAGTGTCCACCCAGACACAGGGAGAACATGCAAACTCCACACAAAAACGGGACATGGGAATCAAACCTAGAAATTTATTTTTGTGAAGTGTAAGTTCTAGCAGCCATACATGCGTTCAAAACTGTGCAACCTCAGATTACAGTGGAACTAAACACGAAATGAGTGTGTTTTTAGTATACTAGTAGTATTGTCTACTGTTCCTTAACCTTTTTGCAACTTTTGTATGTTTATCTATTTATTTAATTAATAATTTTGCATGAATATTATATTGAACAATAAAAAAGAGCACACTAAATAAAAAAGTAGGTGTAGGAAGAGGCAAAAAACCCAAAAGAGCTCAAATTAAAGCCTCCACCTTATGAATAATTTACAGCTATAACCTTAAATGTTAGACCTGTGCAGGACTTTTAAAATTTACATTTAAAAGTACATTTATCCCCTTCCATTATTATATTTGTTTCAAACATGGATTAAAACAAAATGAAACATCCTACAACTGAATGATTATCAAACATTACCATGAAATATCAAATCTTTCCTTTGTAGGATTGTGCCTGAGTGTGTGCTGTCTTCAGAGGGCACTGCGCTTTCAAGTACTAGGTGACATCACGTGTGCCTTGATTACAGCATGGTGTTTCTGATACAAAGACTGGCTGCAGGGGCGGAGTTTGAAGTGCGGATACCTGTTAGACCAATCACAGTGAGCCTTATTCTCCCCTTTAGTCCTGGTTGTGGGTGAGTTTAGGTGTTATGCCAAACTTAAACAAAAGGACCGTCAAAGTTGCGTAGCACCAGTGGACACACCTGCCACGTAGTCCCCGATGCCCACGGTGGTGAGGGTGATGACCACAAAGTAGATGGCCTCCAGCGTGCTCCAGCTCTCCATGTGCTTGAAGATGACCGCGGGGATGGTCACGAACACCAGGCAGCCGGCCAGGATGAAGAGGATGGTGGCTGTGACGCGGATCTTCGTCTGGCTGATCTGACGGTGCTTTTGCTGAGTGCAGAAATAGGGCATGTCACAAAAGAACTCAGCGCTCATATGTGTGAAGGGGATGAGGGTTGGTGAGTCACTTCACAATCTGAACACAGAGCCGAGCGCCGCAGTTCCAGACATCATTTGAGAAGTGTCGAGTTAAAACTGCACAGTGTCACCTTTCTGATGGAGGGACTGCTACATGCCTGTCTCCATGAAAACTATGCTTAGCTTTGCCTGAAATATTCCCCAGTACTGCATTAAATCCTTCTATCTTGTATCTATTCAATTGTCTTTACTACTAAAAACTACTAAATAATGCATTCATATTATAAGTGGGTTCACCTCTGCAGAGATCTGATCTGATGGTTTCCCCTACTCTATCTTCATAGATACATTACAGAAAAAGCAATAACACCTCCATGGAGGCTGGTGCACCCTTTTTGTGAGTTTTACATCCAACTCTGTCTGTTTGATCATTTTGAACCATAGCTTGAATTCAAAGATAAAAGTTTTAAAATTATGTTACATTTAGGAGTCAGGGCCTTCATTTTGACCTTAAAATGTTCATTTTAATGAACTCTACATGGCCCTGGTGTTTTATTGCACTATTTTAATGATTATTTAATGATTATCGTGCATATTTTTGTTGTAATGAAATGTGTCTACTGTACAATTCTAGCTTTAATGTTTAGGGAATGAGGAGTCTATATGTTCTTTGTTAATTTGGGACAGTAGGTAAGGGGTGGGGTTAAATAAGAATTCACTTCCTCCCACTCCCTTTCAGACACAAGCAAAATCGGTGTGATAATTACTTTTGTTTATTGTTCTAAAAAAAAATTACACATTTTTTGTATTATATCCATGTATTTACGTTTTCTATGCATGTTCTATGAATTGATGTCTGGATAAACATTCATTCATTTTGACCACAAATCAATATGAACATTAATGTTCTCTATTCACGTTACGTCACAAACCAGGAAGACATTTGTAAACATGCGATGATGACTTGCGGTGTAGTTACCAACACTGGACTCGCCTACAACTGTGATAAAAACCACTGAAGTAATTGTGATCAGCAGTAAAATGAAGGAATTATCTTGAATTTGGCCCCTCGTCTCTTCTAATCACATGTACCCAGTGCACTCGGAGTTGTGCATCAGTGGGGAAATTATGAAAACTGAGGTGTGGTTGGAATTGTTGATTAGCTGAACACAGCAGAACACTACAGTGACATGGAGATAAAGAAAACTGGGAAATTTTCAAATTTTTCCTAGATGTTATCAGGCTTACTACAGCGAACAAAGCTCATTGGTGTGAATAGAGTCTATAACAGACCAATCAGGTGCCTTCTTTCCCCAAGGCTGGCTCTAGATTTGAGTGACAGCTTTCACGCCTTCTCGCTAAATGCCAAAGCAAAATGAACTGCTGTAACTGAGCATGAGTAATAAAATGATCCTCAGTCTGTAAATGTACCTTGAAGATCTTCTCCACTCTGAGGATGCTCTTGACGAAGATGGTGCCCAGCTGGTCTCCGATGCCCGCCAGCAGGCAGCCGAACAGGGGGATCCCGAAGATGGCGTAGAGGATGCAGAAGATCTTACCCCACTCTGTGCTGGGAGCAATGTTCCCAAAACCTGTCAAGAATCAAACCGACAAAGCCATAAGTAAGAGTACAGTCACATGATATTATAGTAAAAACAAAAGCTCCACATTTACCCTAGTATGTTTTGTATGTGTTTTAGACTTATAGTCGTACCAATCTAACTCCAAGTACAATATTATCACAAAGTTACTCTAATAAAACATGAAAATAAATAAATAAATGGCGTCCTTGTTAGCACATTAGTTTGACATTGACAGAAAACCTCCCCGTTGGCTCCCAAGTGTCACAGTTGTTCATTACCAACACTGTATAATTATGTCTTATGCAACAGAGTCTATCAGAAAAGGCTTACGTAACAGCGCCCCGTGTGGCAGAGGCTGGAGGTGACGCAGTAATAATTAGTGCGTCTTTAGAGAAAGTGACATTAATTATAGGCTGGTAGTGTGGAGCAAGACGGGCGCCACAGGAGGGAGGAGGTGTGAAAGTGTTTTGTAACAGCGCTGTTTACATGTGTGTTTTATGAGTAAGCAGGAATCACAGTTAGTGCTGAGTTAAGGGCATAACTGTCATAGAGATGTTTTTTGGTATATTTGAAGTTTTGTTTAATTTCTGCAGGTTTCAGTTGAGTTTGATGTAGCGTTTTCAAGAACTCAGCATTATCCAGTGTCTTCAAGGAACTAGTGTCCAGTCAAAATGGCTAAGCATTTTCAAATTCATGGGTCAATGATGTATAAGAATTTTCAGGATATTTTAAGATTTTCCAGCAAATTAAAAAAAAATTGTTTCAAATATTAAATTTTTTTTAGTGTTTTTTTATTTACATGAATTGGCTACGACCTTAAAAAATGTCATGTGGTGCGATCAAGAATAACCTTAAAATTGTTGTATTTTCTAAAACCTGGTTGGGATGTTAATCTAAGTTCTAAGTTAATTTAAATTCTAAGTAAATAAGAAAGAAAATAAATGTGATTAGATTTAGAGTCATTTTAAAGAAGTTTAAAAATCATGAGTTAAGGGCAGACGGTCGCACCACATGAACATTTGACACTTTAAGGACAAAAAACATGCAGAATAATTTATGATTTGTGAAAAAAATACTTGGTTTTATGGAGGTCAGAGGTACTACAGGTATGTGGGGAATTATTATGAAATGTGAACCTTTTTTAACTGAAAAAACTGCAACTGGACACACGTCACGTCATTGACCCTTATAGAAAACAGCAGGCACCACTGGATTTGTTTTCATTGTTTTCTAACTCGACAATCATCATGACAACCTAAACACAAAATGTAACCAAAAATAACTAAGTGATAATAATAGTGAGAATAATGTTTTAATCAACCCTTATTAAAAGTGCAGTAAGTAACTTTTCATTTGCATTACTGAGTTTAATACCGTACTGTGGAACAATACTGCCTTTGCATTACTGAGTTTAATACCGTACTGTGGAACATTACTGCCAAAGAAACAACATTTCAATGGACACAAGCAGGAGGACATCATCCTACAGGCCAAATAAGAGTCAGGTCTGTGAAGATGCAGGTCAGAGTGGCAGGACATAGAGGTCAGAGTTTTGTGAGGCTCATGTGAGTCTTGCACTGCACCAAACACACAGTCAGTGTGAATCTGGAGTCAGAATAAGGACGCATTTTAAGTTTTAGTTAGTACTGGGGCTTTCATATCGTCCATGTTGAAATGATCAAAATAAGTCTGGAGAAATAGTCTGGACTTATAAATGTAACAGATGTATTTTGTTTTGTCAGTTTGCCTGTTGCATAAAACCCTGCTGTGTGTTACTCATTGGTGTGTCTGAACATGTGGAGTGTGTCTCAGGACAGTCTGACACAGGCGCTCACAGCACGACAACAACTCAGCTCATCTTCTGTGTCACCTCTGGTTCAGGCGTTATGATCAGATGAGCTTTATTTATCCAGTATATTTGGTCGTGTTTTCTGGAGTACCTGGCATGTACTTTTCCAAATGTCAAATTTAAAGGCCTAAATATGCCAACATGTTGTTTTTTTTTAAATAGTATAACGGCGTATTGTAACATTCACCTTAGTCATGCAGGAGTTTACTTTTCAACTTTAGTTTGTGATGTTACAAACGTGATTAGCCAGGTAAGAAATGTGTTACTTTTTTGCATTTATTATAACATACATAAATAAAAAATGTTGACATACCCTTTCATTCATTTATAATTATCTTCTCTTTTTTTTTTTTTCTTAAATTGATTTCTACATATGAAGTAAGACATATGGAATTATGTAGCAAGGACAAAAAGGTAAATAATATGTATAATATAAAATAGGAAGTGTGTCCAAACTTTTGACAGGTAGGGTGTATAAAATATTAAAACATTCCATAGTGAAAATATGTGTTGTTTTTGGTGTAGCTAGTATACACTATTGGATGTGCGTACTGTATCTGCAGGAGTCCTTCTTTCTAGAACATGTATTGACAGGTATCCTCTGTAGCACAGTCTGTGTCAGCACTGATACAGTTAACACTGTCACAACCCATAATCCTCACACATGAAGGTGTTTAGGTGTTTCTCCTGACACTGCACCACTGAGCCTGACCTCTGGAGTACAGTATACTGCTCAGACTGAGTGATAAGAGCCCATAGCTCTGTGCTGTGTGACAGTGTGCTCAGAGAGGAGGGGTCACCTATAGTAGTGATGACCGTCCCAGCGAAGAAGAAGCCTCCGTCCAGGTCCCAGTAGCTGGAGAAGTGTGAGGCGTTCCCCAGAGGGCTGACCCCTGCATTCATCGCATCAATGGCATGCTGTGGACAGACAGAGACAGGTTTAGTGTCAAATCATACTTTAAAGAATTGCAAAAAAATTGATTCTCAGTATATGAACAGGCCATGCGCTATGTGCAGGTAATTGCTTTGAAAAAAAAAAAGCCCACTGTTATTGTGACTAACAGTGAGCTAACATTACATCCTTATCAGTAAAAGCTGTCCCTTTAACTAATACCTTCATGGTGGCTGCACAGAAATAGAGCAAGGATGATGGTCTATGGAGTATCCTTTGCTGCTGCAGTGCAACATTAGGATTCAAGTGAAGACTTAGGAGCTTGTGATTTTACAGTTTTCACGCTGCCACTATAGGTCAACATAAAAGTCTACTCGGTCCATCTGCGCAGGTGAGTCTGGGT
>JACN01063023.1:0-11151 GCA_000787155.1 Scartelaos histophorus | reverse complement strand
ATTATTATTTTATTTTGTTTATTTTGTAAAAAAAAATAAAAAGTTTTACCATTCTTTTTTGATCTGGCAAAAGTATTAGTTTTGGTTGTTTTTAAGTAGCTCAATATACAAAATACAAAATGAAAAAAATATTTAAAAAAAAGAATAAAAATATTAACTACTCCATTTATTTGATGATCTTTCTAAATTGTAATAGTACAAGCTACCAAAAACAGCAATGTTTGAATTTGTGTATAACTCACAAAAAAACTTGCACCTGACAAAGTGAACAGCAGTGGCCAGCAGTGACTGCTCAGGCCATCATCATAACTCATGAGCTAAGCACAATTAGGCCCAGCCAGATAATATTATTATAAATCTATGTGTTAGTCAAAGGGCTACTATCAATCACCTGACACAAAATGGCACACTGGTGGTGGCTCTCTCCAGCTCATCTGCTGCTTCTTTCATGGCCCTAAAAAGATGTAATAACAGAAGAGTGCGGGAGTTTTCACACCTGCTGCCCTGTGCGGGAACAGACGCAGCACTTTTCAGAGCAGCCGGTCCCAGAGCAAGAGGCCGGTCCTGCACTGAGACACGTCCTCTGTGTCTCTTTGTGGACAGAGCGGCCGCTCCAACATGCAACAGCTTGACTCACTATTTTTTGTTTAGTCCCCAGGGACTGTGTCAGGCCCACTGTCAAAGGAGCTTTTGTCACTGTTTGCAGCTAATTTAGTTTTGCTAAAGATAAAAAGACATTATGACAAGTAGACAAGTAGGCCTGGGTGATATGACAAAGTGAAAGTGGAATGTGATCTGACCCTGGGACGATTTGCCATTTTGGTATAACTTGATTCTAAGCCTTTCTGCAGGTCTATGACATAAACAGTTTTCCACCAATCTTTTTTAATGAATAACAGTCAAGTGTGAACTCTCTGAAGAAGCAGATATTTATCCATAAGTTAATATAAATACACGAATCATGACTTTAAAAAAAGTAACTGTGGCCTGGCTGATATACGTGTAACTTATCAGACAATAGGCTTTGCCCTTGCCAAAATCCATGTAACAAATGGCTAACATTATCCATGTCATTATTGTGTTCATTCTGTTGAGTGTTTGTGGTGCTGCAGCGGCCAAACTACTTGATGACGGCATTTGTTAAACATTGATTAATTGGCAAACACATTTAGAATTGCTAATTATAGTGCAGCAAAAGCAAATTCCATCTGAGCTTAGTTTACAGCCCTTTCTCTGCACTCTCCAAAACTAGAAAGCCTGGGGAATAATTGTTATATACGTCACTTCATGCTCGTAATTTTAGAAATAACCCCCCAACCCCCGCCCCCCTTTAACGCACATCCACAAATGGCAAAAGCCCGTCTGCTCCACCCTCCCACCAAGAAAAACAGGGTCCCTATTTTCTGTGACTGCAGGCTGGCTCTAGGTCATTGTGTCCACTAATATATCAAAGAACAGCTGTCCTAAAGCTCTGTGATGACCAATCACCCTTTCCATCTGTCTCCCTCACCCAATCTCTGCTCTATCTCACTGGTCCAGCCCTGTCTTTACCATGCAATCCTTGCACCAGCCTCTCTCTGTGCGTTTCCAATGAGAATGTTGCACTGCCTCTTTTCTCTCCAAATCCTGGTCCTCTGAGATTAGAATAAGAACATTGGAGCCCTGGGATTTGTTGTTTTCTGTAAGCATACACACAAATTACAGAAAACTCAATATATTCACAACAGCACTTTGTTTTTATGAGCAGCATACAACTAATGGCATAACAATTAAACCAAGTTATTTCTTAAGTGTGGTTGTTCGCTAATTAGCTGTGAAAGACATTGTGGCTCATTGTGTGAAATGTGCTGTCTCAGGAATCCAGTGAAGTGTTGCAGTCCAAATGAGCCTCACCTCCCGCTTCTTAATTGGGCCCTTAATGTTTAGTGAGATGTCCTTAATGAGCTGATGGACCCTCGCAGACAGAGAGGGAAACAGTGCACTCTCTTGGCCTTGTGTCCCTAACCTCCTCTGCTGTGGACACACACCTTTACCCACTAGGGGCTAATTAGGGCCCATTCACACCCTCCACTAATGATGTGTGCTTTTATTCACATACACTTAAACGGCTGTATGTTTACTCAAGAGCCTCACTGGCCCCTCACTGCACCACTCATACCACTCGCCCTACAATGGGCTATAAGCCCAGGCGGCCCTCCAACCTGCTTCTCTGGGGCTCGCATGAAGCAGTGTCTTCTTCTTTCTATTCAGACCACTCCATGACTTGGGCGAGTCATTCAGAAAGACACTTGTACAAAACATAAAAAACAGAGGTAGAGAAGGAGAGGAGGCAGTGCGGGGTCAGTCAGAGGAGAGCTATAAAATCTGCCAGACCTGTACTGTGTGTGCGTGTTGTAAAAGAAAAGGTATCGCTGAAGCAGCGGGGCCCCTGCAACAAGAGTTAGGGCACTCCTGGGTTGGCGGCCTGGGACTGATTTAAGAGTCTGTTTGAAGTGCAGATTACAGATTCTTTGCACCAAATCCCTCCAGGAGTATCCATGGCCCCTGGAATCTCTCTCAGGTTACTCCTCTGCTCCGGCCGCTGCCTGCCCCAGCTTGAAGCCCTCTGGTCTGGCCGGACATGAGCGCTGAAGCTGGACACACCAGCAACAATAACATGGCGAAGAACCAATGCGGCTCACTAAAACCAATCTAAACCATGTGTCATCATGCACACATTCCCATGGACCTGTTCAGCGCAGGACCACAAATGCCTACAGCAGGAGTCAGAAGTAGCACTGGGAAGTGGAAATTCCCACAAAGTGAATTTCAACATGGATGTGAGAGTCTTCACATGTGCTGCATATATGCAAAGTGCCTCACCGTCAAATTTGTGCTGTGTAAAATCATGAGTCCAGCCTTTAAGTGGAAGATGGGGAGACGCACATGGATGTTTGTGTGTCACTGGGCTGAGAGTAAACAGCAGAGCTCCTCACACCGCTATGTGCAGCCATAGACATACAGGCTACTACACTGGACACTGCACTGGAGCAGTGGAAACAATCTGCTAACAGAGCACGCCTGTGCACAGTGGACACATGAAAACCTGCATTGTGCCTCACCATCATAAAAGCTTTCACACACAAAGGCCAGTATAGAGAGCAGTGAAGTTTCCCATGACAGAAAAGCACTGGCCACTCTATAAGCAGGCTACCCGTTTCATCAGCAGTTTGTGACATTCTTGGATGCAGTGTCCACTTGGCTTGAGGGAGGGTCCTCAGGGTGGGCTCTCAGGCCACTGGGAGCTGATGGGACAAGCAGACTCTGCACAAACCTGTGTGGTGTGTTTACAGCACAGCCGCCTGGGGACATTACAGTCATTAAGCATTACCTCAACAAAGGGAGAGGATTAACAACTGATGCAGACAGTTGAAAATATTATTAAGGAGCACAAGTCAACACAGCATCCCGCATTAGATGAAATTGAAGCTCGTAAGTTTTATATCCTTCTAGAATAGCATTTTCCTTGTGAAGCCTCAAGTAAAATTCACAGCCTTTCCATGGGTCTTTAAAACTAATTTTTACTGTTAATTTACTTTACAGACATGTACAACTACTAGTTTTATTCACAAAGTTGCCCTCAGATTTCCTTTATCTGCTCAGCGCCTTAGATAACTTAAGACCGATGACCAAAACAAATGTCATGGTGACTGTCCACACCTACTGGCGGCACATTCACTCTATCACGCGCCTGACCTGCTCAAACTCTGACTTTCATTTTTTGCACATTAGCGGAGCCATCACCAAAGCAAACCCCAGTCTCCTATAAGTAATACTTTTTCAATCAAGTGTTACGTTTGACTCCACTCTTTTCATGTAACTGTCATGCTGCCAAAGCCCTTTTGAGGCTGGTTAAAAAACTGGGAAAAGGGGGCTCTTCATGCAGAAGCCCCATGCTGGCCACAAAACAATGCTGTTTTGGAGAAGCTGAGCACCGCTCTCCAATGCAGCCTGGTGGGAGGGGGAGCCAGGACTGGACACGTCAGTTATTAGGTCAGTGCAGAGGGGGGAGAGGCGCAGGGGGGAACAGCATGTGTGGTAGTAACTCTTGACCGTGTTGGTAAAATGACACTGGCAGAACTGATGGCTTTCTGCTGCTTAAACCATCAGCGCCACAGTCTCCCGCGCCCCTCTTCCTCTCCCACTGTCTCCCTTCCGCCGCGTGATGAAACATTCAGACCGGACCATTCCCTTTCCACAGCACGTCAAGGAAAACTTTGTCCTTTTTCACTCGTCCTTTTAGAAGGCACTTCATATAAAATGCTAGAGTGGGGGACTCACCGAAGTATATAAAGTTTGATGTTCTTATGAAATCTTTATACAGTGTAATTAATGTCAGAGCTTATTTTATCTCTTCAGTGTCCTTCTTTTGGGCTTATTTAAACAATAAATCGGATTGTGATTGAGTAGTATTTAGTATTAGTAGTATAAGACTGGACAACAACAATGATGAAATAAGCTAGTTTCTATAAATTCATTAAGAACTCTTTCATTTTCACTTTAAAACCGATAAAAAGTGTGAAATGTGGAAATTAGAGTTTTGCCACTCTTCTTCTTGTGGTCATTGAACTTTTTAAATAATTAACAGCATCTTGTATATGTTCATTTTAGGCTGCTCCCTTTATTTTTAGAACTCATTGATTTAGCCAAAGTCCAGCTAGAAGTCCTGTTTGGTGAGATGACATAGAAGTTTAGTACTCACGATAGGGGACAATGGGACTCAGCATTCTGTGGAGCTGGTCTCAGTTTGAAGGAATGCTGTTTGGTGAATGCCAGCTCAGGTTAGCGTCCGTCCAGCTGTAGTCCATCACTGGTGGGCTCTTCCATTGACAACAACTGCCCTGGAGACAAAAAAGAACCAAAAGCTGTTACAGACGGTCGCACAATGTCCACGGAAAACACTCAAATGTCAACTAACGGTCTCAATCCACGCAGCGTCTGATTGAGTTACGGACCAACCTGAGAAGCCTATATCAGTGTGACCAAAACATGCACAGAAAGAAGAAGAGGAGAGTTGGGCAAATTGACACACACAAGGGGATTCATTATGGGGTAAAGCATTAAGCTGATTGTGAGGCAGCGTCCAACCACTAAAGAGGGCTTTCTAAATCTGCCTGACAAAAAAGGACTCGGCGCATACCACTGCTCTGTGCACTGGGGCAATAAAGAGTGCATTCTTAGGAGACCAAACAGCTGCACAAGCCAAAAGAAAAAAGAAAGAACGAGTTTTGTGCAAAGGCAAAAAGTTGGAAAAGTGATTTTGGGGATGTGCATTCACTTGTGTTGTCGATTCAATAATGTTCCATATCGTTCAGTGTCACTTGTTTAAAGTCTGCAGATTCTTACAAAAATTAAATACATTTTTACATTTAAAAAAAATAATAGTGCTACTGCTCAAACTGAGGCTTTGGTGTTTTATGTTGTAATTGCTTTTTATGTGTCATATTTGCTTCCACAGAATAAAATAAATTAATTAAATATAAATAATCAAAAGTCTTTTTTTAAGTGTTGCATGTCTTTTTCTTCTCACGAAAAATCCAAAAACTTAATTTAAAAAATACTTGCAATGCAATTAATAAAACATAAAAAATATGGAAACAAAAAAGTTAACAGCATTAATTCAGAAAACAAGTAAAGATATTATGCAAAATCAAAACACATCATCTTCAGTTTAAAACAAATCCAAGTTAATGTAAAAGCCCTAAAATTGTATGGTGTCTCTCAAATGCACCAAACACTGTCAAAACAGTGACAGCGGTTGACAACATGAAGACTATTATATAACAAAAAGGCACCTCAGTCAGAGAGCACTGTAGCCCATTTCCAATCACTCATGTGCCATTCATCTGGAGGAGCAATTACGCAATAACCATGACCATCACTGTGTCCGGACACCAATCCAGGACATCTCGGCTCCCCTAACTGACCATGCATTACTTCATCTAACAATAATACATAATAATGCATAAAACTGCTAAAAAAAAAAAACCAACCAAACAAACAAACATAATTGCCTACTCAAAACAAACCCAGATCTGGCCATGCATGAGGCAAGCACTGGTTAAACGTGTCTTTGTAAACATAAGCGCAGCAAGATACAGTAACAATTCTTAAACTTTTTTAAATGCAATGACAGAGCACAAAGGCAAAAGAGGTTGTATTCTTACCTATTCATGCCTCTATATTGTCCATCAGATCTCTAAATGCTGCTAGGATAATCCCAGGAGTAGAGCCGTGTGCGCTGCTAGGCTGTTTTACACATATGGGACAAGCACAAGTGGACTCTGCCAGCCCCTCTCTGTTCTGCCTCTCTCTGACCAGTGACAACAGAGCAGCAGCTCTCCATGAGCTCCATTCTAACTTAATCATCACTCAACTCTTTCACGCTCAATTAACCTTTTCTGCGCTAAACGGGCCCATTGCCTTCGCTACCGCCACCTGTCTGCGGCCCCCACTCCTGCGGCCCATAAAGGAGGAGTTTCACCCTCCAAAACTGAAATAACTTTAGCCCCAGATATTAATTTACCCAGAATGCAACACCGTGAATCAGCAACATCTTCTAATCTCATGCAAGAAGAGACAGCCATCTGGCCCTAGCCCTGTGTGCCATCAGAGCCATCTATCCTCCCTCTCTCTCTCTCTCTTCTCTCCCTCTTTCTCTCCTTTCCAATCTCTCTCTCTTTCTTCTCTCTCTCTCTTCTCTCTCTCTTCTCTCTCTCTCTTCTCCCTCTCTCCCTCTCTCTTTCTCTCTCTCTCTCTCTCTCTCTCTCTCTCTCTCTCTCTCCCTCCCCATGGCTCTTTATGTTAAAAGTATTTAAGTAAGAAGAGAGTAGAATTAGTGGTGGGCAGCAGTCAGGGGACTGGACACTGTAGTGAAGGGAGAATAGCATAGGAAGGATTTTGACATTTTGGATAACGCAAAGGTTTGAGGAGGGAGTATCAGATAAACTAATGTTGCTACCAAAGTCTTTTCTAATCAGTGCTTCGTCACAGCTCTCTGAGCCTGCTCATGTGCTTGAATGTTGTCAAACCAGTGACTGAACAATTCTTTCAGGAAAGAGAGTGTCTTTACCCTGACAGCTCCTTCAAGCCTCACCAAAGTTTTCATAAAATTTCAACCAAAATTAGACTACAATATAATAATTTAAGTCATGATGGATGTCTCTATTGCGTCTATGCGTCCTTGACCTGGTGGTGGCTTGCCACCTGTTTGTCTCTTGCATGGAATGTTCCACAGTGTGGCATTTAACTTGTATATCTACACAGAGAATGCTCGAAATTATGGCTTTTTATTTCTATGGTGTTTTAAGTTATCTAGGCATATCTCATCTCACAGATGTACTTGACTAGTAAATGAATATGAGTAAAGCTCCTTTCTGCAGACACATTCCACTTCTTGTCATATTCAGAGGTGGAGAGCTGTGATCCGCAGTGTCAGTGCAGTGATATGTCCCTAATACTGTGTGGGGGGGTATGTTTCCCGTCACTGCCCGTTTGGGAGGCGCATGGATGTGGCGGTCAGGTGCTGCTCCAGTTTCCACACACAGCTGTCAGCCTGTTTTTAGCTGCTCACTGAGGCCACATGGCCCAGTCATCTGCTCCTGTTACACGGAGTCTGTTCCTCTGTCAAGCATCTCATAGAGCAGCCCCACTGGACCCACCAACCACACTCTCCACACGCTGAGGAAAATGTCTGAAAATAGACAGGGACGCTGTGATCATATGTTTGGAGTCCAGAGCATCCCATGCACTTCATCATGTGACAGGATTACCCAAAGTGTTTGCTGCACTGACAGCTCGAGGCACACACATGAATCACTCAACACAACACAGTGCCAAGAAAATAACACCACTTTCACTTTCAAAAAACACTAAAATATAATTTATAGTAAAACAATATATATAAAGTATTTATGTCAACTAGCCATAATAAATTCATTTTACAGCTACTTCACTTTTGTAATGCTGCAGTCAGTGTAAACCTGAGTGCCACTAAAGCACCAAAGGATGTCAGAAACACGTTCTCCTTTGTAAGACATGTGGGTTGAGCTATTTTTGGGGACGCCCCAGTGGTCAGTGACACATGGCTTAAATTGGAATGTAGGGCAATAAAGCCATTGGAGGAAACAGTGTGACTCATTAGAGCGGTTACAAAACTTACAGAGCAGAGTCCCAGTCCAGGAGCACAATTAGACTCCTTAATGTTTGCCTTAATATGGGATCCTCAATAGATTTGCTAATGATGTCTCTGTGGGGGGTTAGCTCAGGGTATGCTTGAGTAGGGATGTTGAAAGCAGACAACTCTGGCGCTCTCTCTATCACTCTATTGCCTTATTAGTGCTGAGGCAGCAGAGTGTGGACACAGGCAGCCTGCTGAGCCCAGCACTACTGCAGCACAAAGATTTTGGGCCTCTGGACACAAAACAAGCTAAAAGTGTAGAAAACAGACAGGCAGAGTCTGACAAGATGCAGCCTGTACACAACACAATGCGCTCACAGAGTACAGCTGAGAGCTCTGTCCATTGGTCTGTCCCATGAGCCAGTCTGACAGGTGTCAGAGAGCCCGCCCCCTGCTCAGACACATTAAGATATTTGTGCATGTTTGACAGCACTGCTCCCCTGAGCACTCACACTTGTTCCAGTAGAGCTGGGTTACTGTGAGGTGCAGAGGTGCTGTGCAGGAGGTTAATGGAGAGATATGAGCGAAGACAAAAGCGCCATGGCAAGCTGAAAATGCCTCCTGAATGGCCGAGGCTACAGGTCAACACGCCTGTGTTTGACCTACAGCAGGCCACGTCAACTCAACACCTACATTCAGCAGGTTGTTCGACCACTGACCAGCCATGTTAGTGGGTCAGCTGGTTTTATGGAGGCAAACTGATGAATCAGGAAAATATTTAATTTGGTCAAATGAGATTTGCATGCAGAAGAGCCCCAGTGTGATTAGCTACGCAAAAGAGCAAAAGAGCAAAAGAGCAGGCTGTGGTATGAACACAGCACCTGCCTCTGAAGGACAGATGTGGGGACCTTTATCCTCATACAGATGTGCATTCTGAGAAAGACTGAAGATGTCTGATTGATATTATGTATTATTTTTAACACTAAAAAGAGTAGTGTAGTAACAGCAAGTATATTGTTTAAAGTTCACACAAAAATATATATTTTTAATTGTGCATACACAAAAATGTTTAAACTTTTTCTATTCGAGTTGAAATGATGTATAAAATGTGCTTGTAGATTGTCATTCTAAAATAAGTCTGAAAGCGAAGTATTACAGCTGCAAGCCCCACTTTTGTGGATGATATCATTGGCACACTGACTGCAGCACTTATGCTTTTTAAAAATTTATAAACACAACATTTCTCTGACATTGCATAGGCCTCAAAGAATGAGGCTGTGCAAAGTTAAAAGGACAGAGTGGACTAAAGGTTTGGCCTCAAGAGACTAATTGTTTCCAGGAGTGTTTTGAACCATTACCAAAGGAACTCGCAGATCTAAACTCACTTTGAGAGAAAAGAGGCTCAGAACAAATTTTGCACATTATATTTTCCAAACACACATTACAAGTCATTTCCTGTTATTTTCTTGAGTGACACAGTTACATCGTTTGAGCAAAGAACTAGAGGAAACAACACTCCAGAAATACTCCAGAACTATGTGCCTTTTTGTCGCCACCAAAGTGTCAATGAGAGAGTGTGAGTGGTGATAATCAGTTCCAGGTTTATAGCACCAACACTAACTGAGGGGCAAACACTGTGCTCAAAAGCACAAATGATTGGGATTGATCTATTTCTTTTCAACAACTGTTTTCCTGGTCCTAAGCTTATTTAAACACCAAATTTTAACTGGGGTTTTCAGGACAATATTTGGCAACCTTGGGCACAAGGACCCCTGTGGGTCACATTTTCACTATTCACCTGTGATATGTGATCGAGTCCTGGAACAGATTCAGACTTTAAAGATGCACTATGTAACATTTTGGTTGGGGGCTGCTGCTAGTTTCTATGGATATTTCATTGCTCTGCCTGGAATGTTCCACAGTATGACATTAAACAACTTTACCTTATATTTACTCAATTACAGGTGTTTTTATAGCTCAAAAACACCAAGAAAAACAGGCATTTTAATTGTTTTTTTTGCTTACTTGGTCTGGTTTAGTCTCCTTAAAGGTAGAAAGGTTTAATGCCATACTGTGGAACATTCCAGACAAAGCAATAATAACTCTATGAGGAAAAACATTTGACGGACCCCCCACAAGAAGTTACACAATGTACCTTTAAAAGAAGGTGAAATTTAATATATGTTTAAAAATAAATTTTACATTTTGAATTTGAGAATGTAAGTCACAATTTTATATACTACGAGTAACACGTACTACTAGTAAACACATTAATTTACCTGGAAACCAAGATAATCCACAATAATCGAGACAAAAAAGGTTTGGAACCACTGCTTTAGGGCTTCTAGTTACTTCAATGGTTGCATTTCATGATAGTATTTTGGAGAAAAGGCATGTGGTAACTTAATTAAGTTAAGTTGCCCTGAGGAGGTAGAGAGAGGTGGAGGAAGGGCAAAAGTGTGCTGGGGAGGAGGGGGGGCGGTCAGTGGGATTATTAGTGGGAGGTTCAGCTGTTTATTATTCCAATTCTATCTCTAACAGCTGAAAATTGGAGAATTAGGCGTCCGGCCCAAGCAGCCCGGGGGGATCAATGAGAGGAGGTTAAACCCTGTGGCAAGGCTCAACGCACTGCCAACGCGCCCACAGAAACCCTGACGCAGCACAAACCCAGAGGTCACCCACGAAACTTACCAAACACATCACATTTGCCGCTCGCCTCTGATAAGACACTCTTCAGACTCTTCACACCACACTGCTGCACAAGGCTTTGGATGGCAGGCAAAAGACAGGGCGTGGTCCTATGGGAAAAGTGACAAGACTATTATTTTAGGGGTAAACACTCACTTCAATTCATAATGACAGGGTTAAAACAGGAGTAAAGGACTTCATACTTTTTAAGGTACCACTATTTGAGGTCATTAAATTGTTGTGATAAAAACTAAGATAAAATTGCAGTGTGATCTTTCAAGCACCAGTAAAAAGTGACATTCCTG
>JACN01133170.1:0-16588 GCA_000787155.1 Scartelaos histophorus | reverse complement strand
ATTATTATTCTTTATTATTATTCTTATTATTATTAATTATTTTTTTGCTGTTTAGCAATAATTTTGCAATCCCTCTGGGGCCCTATTTCTTACTTATGTTTAGCTTTAGACCACAAACCTGTTGCTCATGCTTCTACACAATTCTCCATAAATACACAAAGCTGATTGTGTTGCTCTGAAGGGGGAGTGATTCAACACAGAGAGCAAAGAAACATGAGAGTCAGAGCATCAAAAATATATCTGAGACCTATAAAACATGTTAATACATCTGCAAATATAGCATTTTCAGAACAATAAAAGCTCATTATTCACTCTTTAACAAGTTGCGTAGACTCAAAGCCAATTGCACAATTCTAATGACTAATGCCTGAAGCAGATCCCAGCTACTTTGAGCACGAGGCGGGCGCTCTCTGTATCTCTGCCTTTAAATATTCAGTATCTATTGGCATTCCAGGAGACATCCATTTTGACCCCGTTTCATTCATATGTTCCGTGGTTTAAACATTATATTCCAAACAGATTTGCTTTGCTGATATAAACAGAATGAATCACTTGCTTTGAGAACATTGCATTTGAATCATCTGTGTACTCAAGGAAATGTAAAACGACACCGTCACCTTTTCTCTCTTTATGAGTCACGGAGTAAAAATATTGCAGCGCC
The DNA here is from genome assembly GCA_000787155.1 of Scartelaos histophorus. Classification (NCBI taxonomy): domain Eukaryota; kingdom Metazoa; phylum Chordata; class Actinopteri; order Gobiiformes; family Gobiidae; genus Scartelaos; species Scartelaos histophorus. The sequence continues at coordinate 15,927 of JACN01133170.1, read as the reverse complement.
GACAATTGAGGGAATTTACCAGAGCAGCGGGCGTCTGGATCTTCATCTGTGCTTCTGCTTTACTGCTGTGGAGAGGAAAAAGAAGGGGCTGAGGTATGGGTGAAACCAGAGAGGAGAGAGAGAGCGAGACGGGGGAGGACGGAGAGGATGGAGAGGGGAAGAAAGAGAAGGAAGGGACGGCCCAAAACTCAAGGATGACTCACCGATCAGGCTAGAAGAGTTGTTTTAAACGTAACTTTTGCTTTATCAAACTTGCACTTTAGGTTTAAGTCATACTGATCTTTAAAGCAGTGAGTGAGAGTACGAGAAGATGTATTGTTCCTGTTGTTTAAAAGCTATAACTGCATCATTTTCTTCAAAACCGAGTAAGCAAACCTGTCCCAAAGCCGTAACCCAAACTAAATGAAGCGACCTGTTGTTATGGCGATGATGTGCATGCTCCACAGTACAGCATTAAAGTTATCATGCATTAGATATGTTGTTATACCTTAAAAAACATGCTTTTTTACTGTGATCTAACCTGTAACTTGAGTTGGGAGTTGGAGTCATCACCTGCTTGTGTTGGTGGAGATGGATCAGTGAATGTTTTACTCTAATGTGGAGTATTCCAGACAAAACTATTACTCTGTGTGGACATGAGCAGGTGGCAGAGTCTCCACCAGGAATGTTACGTTTAACCTGGATGGAAATAATAGATTGTCCCCCCCCCAAAAAAGCATATTCTAAGCAAAATATTGAAATCAAGTCACTGGTTGATGAATGATTTGGCAGAAGAATAATAAAGTCACGCAGTGTTACGAGGGGAAGAAGCATTAACCAGAAACCATTTTGAACTTTGTGTGGAGTGTGTGTTGTGTGATCGTCCAAATGATAACCAATGAAATGTGTTGAGATGAGCACGTCGGCTGGAGGGTCAAGCCACAGTTCAGTTTAGTCAGTGCAAAACGTAGAGTCATAAACCTCTGAACACATCTGACCTGTTACGTGGTCATATTTGTCTCCATGGAAATAGATATTAAAGGGCCATACTGTAACACATTCTCTGCAAAACAATAAAATCTTCATGGAGAGTTCCACGGACCAGTTCCATACGGCACATACTAAATATAAACTAAATAAACATACTAAAATAGTCTATAAAAGTGCATTTTCCCACTCAAATCAGAAAGAGGAATTACTTGGTTTTTCTGTATCAAAGACTGTTTAGAAGCCTATCATTGTTTAGTGCTAATCTAATCCTGTCTCTGGTGGATTAGTTGAGTTGTTCACTAAGACTCTTAAAATCATAATGAAGCTCATTAGTGGAGCTGTGTATTCTGTCCATTTCCCCTCTGCAGCTCAGACTGTAACGCTGCGCTAACAAGCATCCACAAGCGCAGTCTTAATATAGAAAACAAAAGCAGGGCTTCTTATAGTTGGAGGCGAGGATTACGCTGACTGTTGATCCTTCACTTACAGTATTAAGCTGAATGAATGAACTACAAATTGTCTCATCAGTGCTGATCAATAAACTGTCTCCCTTCTGTGCAGCTTATTTCAACTATGTCAACAAGGCGGCTTCTTCATTTGTTGAGTAGGTGGGTTCAAAACACGATGACTGCAAAGATCAGTGGTGGATCAATGATAACTTCAGACTAGAGCTGGAGTGAGATGCATTTGTAAGATGGGCAAGAGATATTTGACCATATGGAATCAGTTAAAAGTAGCTGAACTTCTTTTCAGTCTTCCAGGGCGAGTGTGACTGTGGAGTAAATGAATAACAAACTAGTATAATGCAGTTTGAGGAGTTGAGAAGAACACGATTTAATCTAATCTCAATAGTTTTCCATCAACTAATATATAAAACTAACCTTCCACAGCAGGATGAGTTTACAAACTCACGAGAATTCTTCTTGACCACTGTGATGTTCATATTCACCCAGCGGATAAATCACGGAGCGACACTGAGGTTTGTGTGGAAGCCAAAGGTGTAACGCCCAACAAACCAAAACTGTTTTAAACTATTTTGTTAGTGAAAAATGTGAAGAAGAGAAGCGCTTTGTGCATTTGTGGACAATAATCACGATGTGTTCCAGATTGATAAATGTGTACTCAATTCAGAGCGCTACACATATCAATCTGAGTCAGGTTATTATAAAGCTTTTAGTCCAGATTTGAGTGTGTTTTTTATTGAGAGTGTGTGGTTTTGAAATAGCTAAAGAATGTTGATGCCAGCTGGTGCATTGGGTGAGACTCTTAGCTTAGTAACACTGAGGGAAATACTATGTATACACTATACTATACTATACTATACTATACTATACTATATATAGACTATACTATACTATATATAGACTATACTTTACTATATATACACTATACTTTACTATATATACACTATACTATATATACACTATATTATACTATATATACACTACACTATACTATATACACTATACTATACACTATACTATATATACACTATATTATACTATATATACACTACACTATACTATATATACACTATACTATACTATATATACACTATACTATACTATATATATACACTATATTATACTATATATACACTACACTATACTACACTACACTACACTACACTATGAAGACACAGGCCTATCTGCTGCTCCACTCTAATGGTACCAGTGCTGTAAGAGGTTTAAGCGCTCTCAAATAATTCACTGATGCAATCAAACGAGGACCACCGATTTAAACCGCCCGAAAGACATTGTAGAAAATGTGTTTGAACTTGAACAATACCAAAATAAATCAAGAATCGTAGCAGGACTACAGGAGCTCCACACTCCTTCCTAACAATAGCAAAACAAGCCAGGGAACCACTAAAGGGATTTGTCCCAAAGTTTGAAACCCCCTGCTCTATACGGCTCCTTCCTCTAAACCTGTTTACATCCGCTAACATATACCGCCGGGCTTATGTTTTGTCAGCTTATCGCTAATGACTTCTTGCAGCAAAGCGGACTAATGAATGTCAGTGTCGTAGGTACCGGTGCCGAGCAGGTGTGGGAGATAATGAAATATAAACTGCAATCCTCTGCAAGTTATTCTGGTCCACGAGGGATGCTTTTCTATCCTTTTGGTGAAAGTAGAAGCACCAATTACATGTGTTTTATGTCTTTAATATCACGTTTTCATTAAATCTCATATAGATCCCAGGTCATATCCGCAGACAACATTTAGCTTCTCCGAGCGGACGTACCTGGGCATGTTTTGAATGGTCAATAGCTCCAAAGTAATTTGATTTCTCTATCCTTTTGGTCAGCGATCAGCTCCAGCATTTGTCTGTGGTAATGACATCAAAACGATTCTATGGCAACAGAAATCGACTTATGCGGTTTTCATTTTTGTAAAGGAGAAACAAATCAATCTATCCCATAATGCAATTCTCTCTCAGGCTGAGGTTATACTACTGTAAAACTGAACCGCAACGATACTAAGGCTCTATATTCTAATCACAGCTTTTAATTTATACTCTTTTTTCACAATAACATTACAGGGCACAACATCTCGACTTGTGTGTTTTCTATTTTATTATATTTTATGAAAAGGTCAAGAATGTAGCATGGATACTTTGGCTGTGGAATGAGATTACTACAGACAAAATTCCATCCACAACCTAAGAAAAATATTATTTAAAGATGCACTCTGTAACTTTTTGGATTTTCTCTTGCTTCTTTCCATGGAGACACATATATTTAATGTTACACTGTGGAACATTCCAGGCACCATGGCTTCGTCTGACATCTGCAGTCTTATAATTTTGATCCATTGGTATTTTCATTAGTTTATTTATTTAATCAATTATTTATCATGTGTTGTTTGTCATGTAAAGGGTAACCGTCGCTGATATATTTGTGTTCTAACCCAGAGATAAGCAGTTTGATGTTTGCTACTCTCTGTGTCCTTTTTATCTATTGAGGGCCTCACATTGAACACAACAGCGTTACCTTTACAAGATGCTGACACTATGTACCAATAGTTCCTCCTGACAGAATCCTCTGTTTTAACATGAGCGAGTGCTTTGATTGTGACATGAAATGGCACGTCACATTTGGAGTCAATTAGGCACGCAGCCTTTCACAGTCTGACAGCTGAAGCACACTTGTTAATGGACTCTTTGGCCGGAGGTGATGGCCTAATTAAAACCAAAGGAAGTGCTCATGTGTGGCTTTAACCAAAACAATGCTCCCTCAGTCAGTCAAACAGCTACTGCAGCAACTAGGCCAGGAATTTAGATTGGCAATGGGATCTGTGATAATGTGGTCTAGAGTCACAAATTCACACTATCACCAGGGGGTGCACCATCTGCTTGTACCCATGAAAAACAGGTTTGTTGAGACATGGTGGATTCTGAAATTTTATTGTTTTTCTATGACAATGACTGTATAATCTTGAACTTAATCTTGAAATCTTGAAATCATGAATCTTGAAATTTTGAATCTTGAAATCTGGAATCATAAAAATCTTGAATCTTGATAGTTTGAATCTTGAAATTTTGAATCTTGAAATCTGGAATCATGAAATCTGGAATCTTGAAATCTTGAATCATAAAATCTGGAATCTTGAAATCTGGAATCATAAAATCTGTAATCTTGAAATCTGGAATCATAAAATCTGTAATCTTGACATCTGGAATCATAAAATCTGGAATCATAAAATCTGGAATCTTGAAATTTGAATTCTTGGATGTGATTGTTAAATCAGTAGGCAGTTTATTTCTCATTGTTCCACAGCTTCCAGTGGATGAACAGAGGGGCTCCAGCCTACAGCCCTGTCCTGCTCATATATCATGGAGATAGTTTACTTTTCCTGGATTATTCCACAGTATGGCAGAAAACATCCTTAAACAGGGCCACCCCTCCACAGATCTGACCCGTGACTTGACCTAATGACATAACCTTAATCCTTAAACTGCATTTATTGAATCACGGGTGTTTTATAACTCAAAAGCATGTTGTGTGTATTATCATGTTTAAGTAAAACATACTCTGACATTGTTCACCTGGTCTAGTGATAAAAACAGTGCTGACAGTCAACATGAATAAATCAAAGGCACCGTGTTGTATCGATTTGTTGGAATGACGTCCCAAGTGCTCACGAGAAAACCGACAACTGTTTTAAAAAACATGAGTGTGTCCCATAGACGTCATTCAGGGGCCTTTGCTGTATTCTATAGAAATATAGAACGAAGGCTGTGCTCACAATACATTATATTTACTTCACAGAGAGAATACGTGCATTTACGCCTAGCATGAATAAAAACACCTGTCAAGCTGAATATGTGTTGAGCTATTGTTATCACGCCACAAAACACACATACATATATATAAAGCAATGCATTTTTACCATTGAGCAAGGTTTGAGTAAGAGATTTGTCGACAATTGCGTAAATATAATAGTTTTAATTGGATTTGTGTCAATAAACATAACCAGGTGCTACCGTTGCAGATTATTCTTGCACTATTTTTGCTTGAGTGAAGTCCCCACAGGAATCCATGTATAAGTATTGGATAATGAAGATGGTGGAGTTGAGGCAGATGCAGTGTCTATATTTAGATGAATAATCCCTGGTTTTAATTGGCAGCATAGAGGAATTATGGCCGTCTGGGTGCTTGAAGCTAGAGAGTAAACAACAGTAACAGTGAAGAATAGACATGCGGAAATATATTAAAAGTGCATAAAATATAACTGCCAAATACTGAAGTGTCATAAATATATCTTTTTTTTTTCTTTTTCTAATTATAAACCAATAAAAATGTCTTTCAAAATTAATTTCTTGAACATAAACAAGACTTTTCATCTTAATTTGAAGGTCCTATATTATGAAAAATTTTGTTTTATGACGCTTTAAGCCTTGTTATAATGTTGTTACCTCAGGAAAAACATACCCAAAGTTGCAAACCTTTGTTATTTCTCTACATCTTCAAAACTAAAATGCTCTGTTCCACCTTGTGATGTCATGTAGTGGTAGTTTCCAAGTTAACCACCACCTTTTATCTTTTCTTTTTTCAATTCCAAGACTGAAATCATCCAAAAGATTCAAGTGAAGTTGTGTGGAGTTTAAAAACACGTGACATCACAGGGTGGAACAGCGTGTTTTTTGCAGAACTCAGCTTAAATATGCAGGATTTGTGTATTAAACATGTGTGAATGAAGCGTGACACAACTTCAGGCATGTTTTTTCATGAGGAAATATTATAACATAGTTCAGAAAACAGCGTGATATGGACGCTTTAAATGAATCTGTATCAACTCGTCCGTCACTTGTAAGCAGGCCAGTGGACAGATTGCATTGGTCAGCGCGTACTATATATTTGACCCATTCTATTACTTGAAATGCTCCTACTACTTCACCCTAATGACGGCAAAGTGATATTTATTCTTCGATTAGAAAGATGAGTGCTTCAGTGGGTGGATCAAGTGTCAGGTCAGGTTTTCTTCAGGAAGATGGAAGTAAAAATCAGATGCATTAAAGGGCCCGTATTACACTTTACACTTTATTTTCTGATCTTTGTTATAATGTTACTTCCTCATCAAGAACACGGTGTTGTGTTTTGGGTTCGTTCGCACATGTTTAACACGCGAACCCTCTGGAGATGTCGACATGCTAATAATAAAGGCTTACTCAGACCTGTGTGAACAGAACAAAACACAACTCCACGTACTGTGTGTTATTGAGGAAGTAACAACATTCTAACATGGGTAAAAACTCACAAGAGACAATTTTTGATTATATAGATCAGCGGTCCCCAACCTTTTTTGCCCCACGGACCAGGTTAATGTCAGACAATATTTTTACGAAAAGTGTGGCGGATAAATACAACAAAATAATATGATATGAGCTGCATTCCAAGTGGCGAAGCAGTTTTGAGGGCTTCATTGCCTCATTCTAGAGCCGGTCGCCCATATTATGCAGGGCGGGCTCCGTGTGTGGGAATCTCCTGTTGGGATAAATCCGTATTTTAAGTAGGACTCCTGATATTGTCTATTAAATGTAGCTTTCTTTTTCTTGGAAGTCGTAGGTTCCTCTTCTGTCTCCTGGCTGGGACTTTTCCCCTTTGCAAAGAAACTTTCCAAAGACATTCGTTTTTACTCATTTTGCTGCTCCTGGGTTTCATTTTAGCAGTGACCGAGAAGAGCCTTGTCTTGCGTCAAGAGCGACATAGACGGACATAACAGAGAATCTGTAATTTTTCAAAATAAAATATCTTTCAAATTCGGAAATAAATAAAGTTATTTATTCTTTCTGTGCGGCCTGGTACCAAATGACCCACCAAATGGCCCGAGGGTTGGGGACCACTGATATGGAACCTTTAAAAGTCCATTCACTAATAATGTGAAGTGTCATAAGCTGCACTGCTGTTCACATCTGGCATAAAAACTACATTAAAATACAGGTTAAAAGTTAAATTTAGAGTTTAAATCATCGTGTAGAAAGATCGTACATAAGTGCTGTCCTTATACCCTGCAGTCTACTTCCAAACCAGCCACTTGGAGCGGAGAGTTGACACCCATCGATACCGAGCATGTGTGAGAGGACAATAGCCCTAATCACTATCGACTGCTCGGTTAGCGCCGCTTTGTACAAATAATTTCTACCTTTGTGTTCGAGTCGCTCGCCGTCAAACCTTCCACCTCCACGACTCCCGGGAGACTAAGCGCAACACCGCCCTCCGACTTCATCCTCCGCTCATTCCCAACTTTTAATTCAATTTATTAGCAATAATTCCGAAGTCAATAAGATGGAGAAGTAGTCAGCCATTACTCTCAATTACGGCGGATATGTGATGGACAGACGCTGGAATGGTGTTTGTCACTCTAATATTGTCCTGTGGCTCGGAGGGATGGCAATTACACAGAGCGAGTACAGAGGTGGAAAAGGGGGCCATCGGTTGTGGTCAGGAGAGTTGTTACTTCAAAACGTTATTACGCTCAAATGACAGCCCAGTTAAAGTGGAAAATAATTGGGTGAGGGTGTGAAAGTGGAACTGCTTGATTGTTGCTTATTTTTGATGTATGACTAGAAGGGATTATACTGTAGTCCGTACTTAGGGCTGATTTTACTTTGATTTATTTATTATTTATAAGTCCTGTATTAGGTCAAATTGACTCTTGTGAGCTTTTAGCCATGTTAGACTGTTTTTGCTTCATCGAAAACATACCTGGAGTTGTGTTTTGCTTCATTTGCACATGTTTGAGTGATCCTGCATTATTACCGTATTTTTCGGACTATAAGGCGCATCTAAAATCATGACATTTTCTCAAAAATCAACAGTGGCCTTATGTATGACGATTTTATGTTGTCCCCAATACGGCTAATAACGTATTAGTGGGCGAGTCAGGAGGAGTAATATGTTGGCGACATATAGGGCGACTGTGCAACATACCAGTAGTTCTGCCGTGTGTTGTACAAGGACCCAAAATGCACCTGTTAAGAGACATGCACCATGCAGATTTCAGGTTTTGTATTTTTGTGTTAAAACTGAACAATGTTGAGAGGGATCCGGGCATGTTTGATGCCCAAATCACCCAACTGTTAAACTTGTATTTTTGTGTTAGCTACAACTGAGAGTTATTGTAAATTACCTGAATAAAGTTCGATTTATCCGACACGCGTTTTGTTTCTCTTATTGTGCCTTATAATCCGATGCTCCTTATGTGTGGACAATGACACAACTGACATATTATTTGATACTGCGCCTTATAATCCGGTGCACTTTATAGCCCCAAAAATACGGTAATCAGTTTACATTTCCAATCTCACACTTGTTTAACAGAAATTCTTCATATTTAGACAGATTCTAGTGAAGAAAACACCTTCACTAGAATCATTTGCATGATTTCAGCGCTGGAACTGGTAAAAAGTAGCGGAAAACTAGCATGAAAACTACCGATTTGTGACGTCACAAGGTGGAGCAGAGCATTCACTCAAACATATGTGAATGCAACTAAAAACTAAAAATATTCTAACATGGCTTAAGGCGTCAATTTTGCGTCATATGGGACCTTTAACAACACAGTACAGCTCTTCCTGTATCACCATATGACATCACAAGGTAGAACAGAGAGTTTTCTGGTTCAGATAAGAATTCAGCATTAATATGCATGAAAATAAAACACACACAACTCCAGTTCGCTACAAGGTAGATCAGAAAATCTCATAACGTGGACCCTTTAACCAACCACTTCTATAAATATCGTAAGGAAAGACTGTCAAAAGCAAAGTAAAGACATATTAGCAGGGCGCTGGTCGGGCTAATGAATCGCGGTGCCTTTCCTGGTCGTGGTAATGGACATGTGTGTGAGAGACGCATGGAGCAGACAGGAGCGTAGGTGGATGTTTGTAGGGATCAGTGCTGGGTGGAGGAGCCGGCCGAGCTTTGATGCTCTATAGTAAATGAGCTACAGTGGATAGTACAGGCAGAACTCACAGTGGGGAGCGGAGACCAGCCCAACCAAAAGGCCACGGGCTTGACCTGAAATCCTCTGATTCTTCTGCCAGGGTACATAATGTGCGCGGATATATTTACCATGTGCTCGCTAGTTAGCATCTGAAGAAAAATCACCAGTTAATTAGGATATTATAGGTACGGTGGGTGCTCCCTTAGTCATTAACGCTTAAAGTAATGCAGAATGAGGAAATTCTATGAGATCAATGCAGCAAAAATGATATTGTTGGTTAAGTAAGAGTATCACTTAATTCTTAAAGGCCTTATATTATGTGAAATTTACTTTTGTGAGCTTTAGGCCGTGTTATAAAGCAGTTAACTCATCAAAAACATACGTGAAGTTGTGTTTTGTTTCATTCATATGTGTTTGAATAATCCTTTTCACATCTCCAAACCTTAAAATGCCGTTTCAAGCTGTGATATTAGCGGTAGTTTTCAAGTGAACAGCTAATTATACCTTTTTTTTAGTAGAGATTAGCAATTCAAACTATTCTAGTAAAGGTGCATGGAGTTTAAAAATGCACTGGAGCACTTCCTGTATTACCATGTGACATCACAAGGTGTTTTCTGTCTGGGAGAAGAACCCAGCCTAAATATACAGAGTGTGTGAATGAAACAAAACCCAACTAAAGCGTATCGTAATGAGGAAAAAATATAAAAAATCGACTAGAAAACTGTGTAATATGGGCCCTTTAATATATAATGGATCACACTTTGACGTTTAATCCTGAACTTTAGTAAAATGTATTTGGAACTTACTCTAGTCAAAGAAAATAATGACCGTACATTTTTGAACAGAGCATATTTAAAAGTAAGTGTATTATATATTTATGGAACAGAATGGAATATTTATTGAAAAGGTTGGGGGTGAGTCCATGGGCTTTACATATAAATGGAGGTAGCAAGTGGCCATATTCTAAACAGGAAGTGAGCATGGACGCACTTCCAGCTCCATCGACTCTACTTTGCATTGAAAAAACATCATCTCGCTCTTCATTTTGGTTCTAAAATGTTCGTATTTCGCCATTTTGTCCATAAATAAAGTTCTTCTCTGTTCTAAAATTTGCCCCTTTATACAGTAGTTCAATCCCGGCTCCAAACTAGTATCCAGTTTTACTTCCTCTTGCTGTAAAATACTTTGTTAGGTACAGTTATGGAAGAAAAATAAAAGTTATTTGTGTAACTGTCATTTGTATTTCACTTAAATAAAACTTTCCTGCGATAATCAAATTACAGCTACAAATTATAATCTACTGTATGTTTATTATTGGTTTGATTTAATGCTTTTTCTTTCTTTAGCACAAGTAAATTAGCAATATATAAGTTATAAAGTTCAATCCATGGACTCCTACGCAGAATACGCAAACACAAACATAAACTTTCTCCCTAAAAACAGTTCCGTTCCAGGGGATTTCACCGACGAACGTTTTATACCTGGCCTGGAGTAACACTGGCAGCACCAACGGCACTGCACACTGACTGACAGAGTAAACAACCTCCATTATCCGCTCAAAGGAGGGACTATTCTTCCCTATAGATCACAATTTCCAAACTTTCTCAGCCTGGGAATTTCCAAATTAGACTCTTTATTTATATCCAAAGTAACAAACCGAAAAGCAATGCATAAATTAAAACGGGCTCCTCTGCTATGGCGCTAAAAATGTTAAATCCGTCCAAGCGTGGTACAAAAAATAAGGGGGTTTTAAAAATATTTGGATGTATCAATCTATTTATTTGCTCAGCTTTTGTTACGGAGAATGGACAGAAGGTTCACGACTTTTTTCCGTACTGTGTAGGGTCGTCAAAGTAAAAAGTCGGATACTAATTGATACTGAAACTAATATTAATTTGAGCAAGTTATGATGGGAAAGGAGAAATTCAATGCTGTTAACTAGACGTTTTTTGATTGAATATATTTTGCAGCTCATCCAAGCTTCTTCTTCACTTCTGGTGGACACTGTCTTATATCTGCCTGAAGAGAGGAGCTAACTACACTGAAACTACACTGAAACTAACTAGGATGGAGCTGTAAACATGAGATAGATGCTTCCATTTCTGCTCAAAGATGCATCGTCTTTCCTAACAAAAACAGCCTCTTTAATTCCCCTCTCAAACCACTTCTTTTCTCTTCCTTAGTTTCACAGTAGATTCGGTGTAGTTAGTTCTTCCCTGCAGGCAGATATAAGCCAGTCACCAGTGTCTGACCAGAACTGAAGAAGCAGCTTGGATAAAATAACTTTTGTCCGGTTGACTGAATTGAATTTCTCTTTTTCCATGGTTCTTACCTGGACAACTGTGGGATTTTACAAACAGCGAGATACAAGACTAAAAAATTAAAATTACAGGACAGTAATGAACCTTGATGTAATGATCTTGAGCTGTATGAGAACAAGTATAATATCACAAAGACTTATATACCTATGGATGGATTACACAGATACAAGAACCCATGGTAATATAAAAAAAAAGTTCTATTATGTAATTCTATTGTGAATACTAGTGAAGTGCCAAAGGATTTGTAAGAGCAGGAACAAGTTAGAATCTTATTTTATTTCATTCCATCTACATCTAGTCTCTCAGCTCATAACAATTTCAGCTTTTTTTTGCAGCACCAACCAATAACGAGCTACAGCGAGTTTTTCCTTTAGGCCATCAGTGTCATCTAAATCTAAAAAAAGTCTTTTTAAAAGTCCTATATTACACGAAATCCTTTGAAATTGATTTTAGTGAAGGTTTATGGAGGTTAAAAACACACTGGAGCACTTCCTGTATTGCCACGTGACATCACAAGGTGGAACAAAGTGTTTTCTATTCAAGAGAAGAACTCAACCCAACCAAAAACATTGTAACTTAGATCAGAAAATAACATAATATGGACCCTTTAATAATCAGTTTAATAAAAGTTCATGTTTAGCAGCTGTAGATTTCCTGCTGGTAGAGTGAGCAGCGGATCTTAAATAATTCTAAATGCGTTATAGCCAACATAACTCCTGGAGATGCACAATGCCACCACAATATAACAAGAATAACAAGAAGTAAACAACTGTGAAAAGGACAGCAGTGTTTTCTAATGAGATGCCGTTGGGTTATAATGCAGCAGAGCTCAGCAGGAGGTCTGGAGCTGCTTACTCAGCTCACTGGTGCCGTCCATGGATGTAGTGAACAATACCACCGCAGAATCAGTCATGTTAAAAAGACCATATGATTTTGGATATATATGACTATTAATGTTTGCTCTTGACGTAAGTAACCTGTCGATGGCGATGCATTATTAATAGGAGCTGTGTTTCAAGTAGGAAGTGAGCATGGGCTGCGCTTCTGGCTCCATAACATCTTTCCATAATTGAAGACTCGTAATTTTCGTCTTAAAGTGTTTGTTTTAATCCACTCTATATGATCCTTTTTTGTAGATCAAGATAAGAACATTAATAACAGACATATCAAGTGTCTTCTCTCCCTGAGGTCGCTCCTGCTTACATTAGCAACAGATTTGATTATCACTGTTGCTAAGACTCTCCCCCCGCTAAACCAACAGGAAGGGCAGTACCTTCAACAGCCTCGCTCCTGATTGGCTCTTTGGTTGCTATGATACTCACGGTCAGATGCCCAAATGTGGGACTCCGCTCTCCGAATTTACCCCTATAACTGGTCAGCCTCAATGAGCTTCATTTGACTGGAGTCGAACGCGATGGGTGAAGCCACATTCCCTTAGTCCATTTCTTGACGCAGTGAATGAGGTAGACCAAAGAAAGTGGGTCTGCCATATGCGGAATCAGCCCCTCCAACCACCACCGCCGCTCACTTAATCGTCTGGACTGTTACATTATCCGTCAATCAATATCTTCATTGCTTTCGAAGTGATTAAGGTCCTTCTTAGAAAAGAGCGTATATGAGTGACATTCAAACACGCCAACTGTGACGGGCTAATGTCTCTCCATGTCACACACTTTTACTTAATTCAATTCAATTTATTTTTGTATAGCCCAAAATCATAACAGTTATCTCGGTGGGCTTCACAAAATTGTTAAATTAGCAAACAAAAATGTCAGAGAATGAGCAGAACAAGAAAAAAAAAAAACTTGGAAAAAAAAAAACACAACTTAAGGCACTGGGGGAAAGGCAAGGAGCTTGACAATATGCATCATTCTGAGCTGGGATTGGGCAGCCAACCCCAGCTCTGGGTATTCTGCATGTATCTCTATGGTGGAATGTTTAGCAGTTACCATGGTGATACAATGCACATGTTAGCAAACACTGTAAAAAAGAATTTCAACAGGATTTCAACAGTGCAATTTCAGGAGCATATGATCAATACTGGAGTGTGACTGTAACTTTATGATCCCTCCAACCACCACCAACACTGTGCGGGTGAAGTGTCTTGCCTAAGGACACAGCAATCACTGACACCCCACTGTGGCAGCTGATCCAAGCACTGACCTGAGGAGATCAGACTTTGACGAGGAGGTTTGATCTATTGTAGCTCCGGCTAAGTCAGTTCTTTATGTGAGACTGTGTTAAAATAGCTCAGTTTGAGTCTAATTTGAGTAACAGAGCTTCAGACAGAGCAGTGCTTCAGTTAGCATCACACTCCCAGGGAATGTATGACATCAGCTGCAAATAAGATCACATTCCAAACATTTTTTTCGAAGTCACAGCAGTAACTTTGCACATAACGCAGTAGTAACCAAGTTTAGTTAAGTTTTATTATTATTCAACTGCAGAACCATCAGCCTCTTCATCCTCTTCATCTCCTCTTCATCACCCTTATATCTGAAATCTCTAAACAACAAAAGCGAGTTAAGCCTTTGCCGACGCATCTCGCTTCTCCAGCTTTGCATCTCGGCGAAACTGAATCCTAAACACCGTCAGAATAATCTATGTAAGTCTAGTTTTTTTTTTTTTTTCTTTGTTCAAATTAAGGCTAACTATTTATAAGCCAGTGTTCTAACTCAAGGATGCCTCCAGGAAGTAAATTGCTGGAGTGGTCTTCAGGGCATCCTCCTCCTCTTCTTCCCTCTCAGCTCGGAAAGTGTCTTTGAAAAGCTCTTTTTTTCCACATTAATATTTATGCAGTTAGAAGATGACTCACGCACAATTTGAGTTTATAATTAATGAAACCGCAGACTTGACTAGGAACTCTGGCTTTGATTGTGCCGTTATCAGATCAGTTTGAGTAACTTTGGACATGTTTTTGGACTCTTATATTTTTTGAAATAGATTGGATTTATGCCACACTTTTATGTCGTCTCTGTTTTATCAAAGCCCACATGATAAAATGACAACGCAGTAAACAGGAGTCCCGCTGTTAGGGAGCGTCAGCCACCATTTTTCTCTTTCCGCATTTGCAACACTAGTGCAATACCAAAGAAATATATTCTACAGTTTAACTCATATTTAGTCATTTATCCGTTTTGTGAATTATCTGATGCAACCAAATGCACACCTTTCAACTGACGATATCAACATTCCCTGCGGGTGAAGCTAACTGGGGGCACTACTCTGTTTGAAACTCTGAGCTTTGTTTGAACTGAATCTGACCGCTTAGTTGGAGCTACAAGAGGTGAGCTGATTTGTGCAGTTAAATGAATCTATCAAATATCTCTCATCTCTATCATTTCAAATAGAGTTATTGGTCTGTATTTGCTGAGATGTGCATTGTGTCACCATGGTAACGGCTGAGCATTCTTCCATAGACATACATGCAGCCAAATGATAAGCCCAAAAACATTAATTTCTTGTTTTAGAAATTAGAATCGCAAATGCAGATTCCACATTCCGATTTTATGTAGGTGTGAAAGAAAGAGTGGTCGGAATGTATTGCTCATGAACACAACAACAGCAGTCTGTAGTTCTGGCTCTTTTACATGCAGGAGTTAACACTTTCTACAACAAAGTAAAAGCAAGTTGTAGTTGTGCCGTCAGCTGCGCAAAATGTCAGCGACGGAGATGTTTTGATCTGATTTCTTTGGGGAGTGTCAGAGGAGACAAGAAAAGTTAAAAAAGAAAAGCGGGTAAAGCATGGAAACTTATAGAATGCATATTTTATAGAACTGAGGAAGCTCACTGTAGTTTTAGGAATATTATGACAGACAAGGACAAGGAGAAAAAAAATGTGATGGTTGATATATATGTGGCAAATTTGTGAAGTATTATGAATTTATTTGTGTAATCCCTCAGATGCTCAGGTGTGATCCACAGCAAAATGAAGTGAATATGTTTTCATCACTCATCCTTCAGTTCTGACAGTGCTGGTAGTAAAGGACTGGTGTAAAAACCTTCTTAAAGGCTCGAGCTGATTAAAATGAAACTAATAACCTAGAACTAACTAACCTGTAACCTAGAAAAAAAACAAAACAAAAAACAAGCAGTAACATAAGCAGTCACCCTTACTCTTTGCTCTTTTCATATACAATACACAATATGAAGGAGAGTCTTCATTGGAATTAGGGCTGCACGATATATC
>KN499426.1:583-19360 GCA_000787155.1 Scartelaos histophorus | reverse complement strand
GAAACTAATGCACATCACATCAGGTTTTTCAGTGCAAAAAAAAACAATATATATATTTTTTTTTATTTAAATAAAAAAAATCCTATTTATTTTCTTCTATTATTTCTTTATTTTATTTTATTAATTTATTTTACTTTTTTTTTTAACCACAGAAAAAAAAAATCCTCTAAATGCTTTTACCATCAGAGGACTAGCTGTAGCTGTAGCTTTGTGAATAAAAGTGTCAAGAAAATTATGATTGACGATGTGAAATAATTGGATTTGATTAGATTAAATGAGATAAATTGTTCAGCCTTAGTAGTAGTTGTAGTATGTGAGTGAACCTTACTCAAACAGGCACAGTCACATTCTTTCAAACCTCCACTGGGCCATTGTTTTGTCTCCTCCGCTGACCTAAAACCATCCCGTCCAATTTATGAATGGCTGCCTCTCGGGGCCGACCTCATTACGCATGCGCAGCAGGTGCACGCTTACGTATGCTATCGCTTATGTTTCTGAACCCTGGCCTGTGATTGGCTGCGACCACGCGAGCCCGCCCACAGCCACTCCCCTACGCGCCCGCGCCTCACGTGGGCTTCCACGCTGCCTCTCGCGCGCGCGGACTGACGGAGCGGCTGGCAGGCGGGAGCGCGCACGGGCATTCTATAGGCGCGCTCATGTGAAGTGTGTGGCGCTATTTGCCTGAGGGAAACGCGAAAGCTGAATTATATAACGTGAAGCAGCGCGAGTTGTTACGTAGAAACTCGTCAAAGTATACGCATTAATTTTTATGATTTTTTTTTTGATATGCCAGAGAATGCAAACAATAAAATCTAGCCTTAAATTAAATTTTACTTACCAAGCAAAATTATCCAATGGAACAAAACCTTTCGTGCTTAAAATATGAGAATGCATCTGGCTACCCTTAAAACAGGGAAAACAACATCTCTTTGCACTTAAAATAAGAAGTTAAAAAAAAATCAGTTGTTGCTTGGATTATAAGAGATCATTTTACTTACCAAGTTGAATCTACTTAAATAAAGTAAAATGTTCTTAATTTTATTTTACCCAGGGATATTGCTTTTTGCAGAGCATTTCCAATCCAAACGCAGATGAATTGGAAAAAATCTTAAAACGCCTCCTTTTTTTAACGTAATAAGTTCAACATGCTATTTTTTCGTATAAAAATAAGGCATTTTATGTGTAAAAAGTGCCAAAAATTTACCATTGTAGGACACTAAAAACAGAAATATTTTACAAACAAAATCTCACTGGAAAAATTGGGTATAAATGAATAAATCTGTAATTAGATATCAACAAATCCTTGATAATCCTTCAATCCTTCTGTATACATTTGATTAAATCTTTAAAAGACTGTAAAGTTTGGTGTGCGTAGGTGCTACTTATGTCCCTACAGGGGAAAATGCATTTGGAGAAAAATGTCTTTGAAATCTGAAATGTCCCATATCAAATTTATGTGGAGCAAAACATCTTTCAGTGCAGATTGAGTCACGTTGTTGTTGCCACATGAAAGCACCAAAATAACTAAAAAAAACCCCACAAATAATAAAATGTTTTGCCTGTAATGTAAATACTGTAAGCCTGAGATATAATCTGGAACGCAGTAGGCTATTTTGCATGTTGTTGGCTTAGTTATATGAGATTCCTTTTTAGGGCAGCTACCGATGGCAGAATAAAAATAAAGAATTGAACCATTCAAAACACATGAATAACCAGGTCAAACAAAACAAAAACAAGCCTGAGCCTGCTATTAGCTAATAATAGCCTGGAGCTAATAGGCCGTAGCCTCTTTAATCTTCCATATGTTGTGATAGCTATTACAGGATTAGCCCTACTTGTTTCTTTTTCTTCATAATCCTCTTCAAACATAAACAAAAGACACCTGTTATTCTTATGTCATAATGGCCTAGATAAATACATACAAATATAATGGAAATAATAAGTAGTTTAGATTTAAAGTGTCCATATTAGGCTATTTCCTGATCCATGTTACAACTCTGTTTCCTCCACATGTTTAAACTTTTTTGTCAAACTCACTGTTCCACCTTGTGATGTCATCAGGTGGTAATATATACACCTCGAAAGTCATTTGGATAATCTCAGCCCTGGAATTGCCAATCTCTATGGAACTAAAAGTAAAATATAGCTGTCTTCTAGTAGCTTCCAAGTCTCCCGCGAGGTCGGGGGGTCCCACGGGGTGACCTTGAGCCCCCCTGGCCTGTAGCTGCCCCTGCTCGGCTCCAGATGGCCGTGTCCTGAACGCGCTCCATTCACAAAGCTGCATCTCCACTGTAGACTGGGATAGCGGGAGCGTCGGTACAGGATGTTCTCTGAGGCTTGGATCACGCGGATTTACTTTCTATTTGTGCCACGCCGGGGTTAATAATGCATGTGTGTGAGGCCAGACACGCTCAGCCCTATGGTATGGGCATATGACAAGTTTTTATGGTATAATATATGACATGAGGTATATACGACCACTGTGAAATATTACTTATTTACAGTAGTGTCAATCGCACTAAAGAAGTTATAAAGAGGTTTTATACCATGTTATATTGTTCCCTCATCAAAATCATGCCTCAGCCATTCACTTTTGTCTAATAAATATGAGACAGTGCAATGCTCCACCCACACGCTTACATCACCCATGTTCCCAAACGACAATTCCTCATAAATATACATGATACATCTGTGCACAGCAACTGTCAAACCTCATGCAGTATTTTCATTAGTGGGATAAATGCTCTGAAGGGTGGCGACACCTGTGGATCATTATTTTACATTTTTGGACATTTTAAACCGCAAAATTCATCTAATATTATTTAATAAAAGAAACGAGTCAGCTGAAATTGGTTGCGTTAGAAAACTGCAGTGCCCAGTAGGAGCTGATGTCGCCGTGAACACCATCACAACAAAGCGCCGCATGCTGTCGGTCCCTCTGATGGATAGTTGCGCATCACACTAGATTAAAAAATGTAACCAAAATGAGTGCATGATGCTGCCAAACTTGTGTCTAACACTGATTAAGACATTTAAATTAGAGAAAAAAAGTTTGGTTAGGTTTCTCACAGCGGGGATTGATCGGCAATATGGCCTTGAAGATAAGCAATTTAAGATGACACGCACCAATCACTCCAAGAACCACACAGCGGAACATCTATAACGTGGTTAAAAGTTCTGAAATATCGATTTTACAGACACGGTCCACTTTAACTTCAACTAAAACATGAAAGCTAAAGAAACTTTGTACAGTAAGTCGCTCTGATTGTGTGTAAAGTACAGCATATGGACATGAATAAATAAATGACAAGATGAGCTTTGGTGCTTGTTTGTTGTTTGTTACCTAGCAACCATACATTAAAGTTATTGAATTGATAGAATTGTCAAATGATGGAAAAGTAGGTAAGATTTTCTCATGTACTGGTGAGTAGTCTAACCTGTCAGAGCTGTCAAACACACTCTAATTCAGCCCATATGACTCACTAACACTTTCTCTTTTACTTGCTTCACTTTGATTGACAGGCGGGGGTATAAATATCCCAGAATTCCCAGACAGATACAGCTCGAGCGTGACCCAACAGTGACCTTACAAATCCTCTGTCCTGGACCACCCCCGGAGCGACGGGGAGGGTAGGTATCCCGCGGCTTAAAGCACCGATCGCCCGCACTGTAAACGACCCCGCTCGTCAGCACCCATCCCCCCGCGCAGCAGCACCCGGCCGGGGACCCACGCCTCACCACCTAGCACCCAGCCAACATCCAGTCAGCGACCGGCCAACACCCATCCACCACACATCATTCACCAGCACCCATCACCGCCCAGCAACTATCACCCGCCCAGAAAACATCTACCGCGCATTAAATCATCCAAATTATTCTAGTGTATGGAGTTTAAAAACACAGTGGAGCACTTCCTGTATTACCATCACAAGGTGGATTTTCAGTTTGAGAGAAGAACTCATCCTAAATACGCAGGATGTAAATGAAACAAAACACATCTCCAGGTCTGTTTGTGACGAGGAAACACAGAGGAGAAAATATGAGTCCTTGAAGTAACATTATTTTGAAGTAACATGACTCTTCTTTTGGCACCGTGCTGGCAGCG
Organism: Scartelaos histophorus; assembly: GCA_000787155.1. Taxonomy (NCBI): domain Eukaryota; kingdom Metazoa; phylum Chordata; class Actinopteri; order Gobiiformes; family Gobiidae; genus Scartelaos; species Scartelaos histophorus. The sequence continues at coordinate 15,255 of KN499426.1, read as the reverse complement.
CACAGGGTGGTACATGTAGGTCAAGTTTGTGTTTGGGGTAGCAGCTGAGGTGAGGCGTAAACAAAAAGCTTAGCACCAAAATAGAGCCGACGCGACAGGAGCGACAGGGTGCCTCGTCAGGGGCGACACCTGCCTTGGGTTTAGGATGGGCGCATTCCAAAAAGTACATTCCTTTAGTCGTCTTCTTAGTGCTGTTATTGTCAGTGTAAACAGATGAGGTAGGATGACGTAGCGCGCGGAGGATCAGCTAAGGACAGGGCTTGATTTGAATTTGGTGTGTAAGCAAAAGGAGGAATTAAAAATATGCAAATTAACGATTGTAGTGATGGTTTCAACTGTCGTCATCTGGAGGCCATTTGTAACTGAGTTGAACCACTGGGAATTTACTGTAACCTGAGGTGACTTGTGCTAGTGTTGGTTAAGACTAACTTAGCTGGAGGTTTTGACCTGCTGTGAAAGCTACAAGACGACACAGGGAGAACATGTAAACTATACACACACACGCACGCACACACGCACGCACACACGCACGCACGCACACACACACACACACACACACACACACGCACACACACACACACACACACACCTACATATACAGGGAGAGCAGGCCAGCTCCACACAAATGCAGGGAGAACATGCAAACTTCATACAGATGCAGGGAGAACATACAAACTCCACACATATACAGAGTGAACATACAAACACCACACAGACACAATGAGAACATGCATACTCTATGTGGATGCAGGGAGAGCATGCAAACTTCACACACATACAGGGAGAAGATACAAAGTCCACACAGACACAAGGAGAACATGCAAACTCTATCTAGACACAGGGAGAACATGCACATTCCACACACATATAGGGAGAACATAAAAAATCTCAACACAGACCCAGGGAGAACATGCAAAACTCTATCTGGATGCAGGGAGAACATGCAAACTCCGCATAGACACAAGGAGAAGATGCAAGCTCCACACAGACATAGAGAGAACATGCAAACTCCACACATACAGGAAGAATATACAAACTCCACACAGACACAGGGAGAAGATGCAAGCTCCACAGACACCACACACAGGGAGTACATGCAAACTACAGACACACATATAGGGAGAACATGTAGATTAAACAGAAACACATAAAGGGAGAACATGAAAACTACACACAGATAAGGGGAGAACGTGCAAACTCCATATAGCCAGAGGGAGAACATGCAAACTACACAGACACACATATAAGGAGAACATGCAAACTCCACACACACGCACACACACAAACACACATACAGGGAGAACATGCAAACCCACACAGAAAGGCCAGAGCATACGAGGGAACGAACCTCAACACAAAACTGAACAAATTTGCAACACTCAATACATTGTTTTTAGCAAATATAGCATTTTTGAAACAGTAAACAGTCCCGTGGTATCTACATATATTTTACCCCTATAGACATGTAATACCCCCTCTTTAATGACACAAAACGTGAAAATGTAACTAAATATAACCTTGGAACAGTTGATCAGAATGTGAACTGTTCAGGCCGTGTAGAAAATGTGTATGTTTAACCTTATGTATTCATGTCCGTCCTCTGGCAGCTGAGTCTTTGTTAATGTCCTTCATCTTCAGCCACGTGCCACGGTCCATCCAGGTCTATACAAGAACACAGCGGAACATGCAGTATTTCAGATGAGTGAAAAGAAACTCAAGTATGTAAAACTACTATTAATACTACACACAACTCTAGACTAGACCAGGACTAAACCAGGACCAAACCCATTCTACATCAGGACGGGGTAACAACATAGAAGTATACTGTTTTAGGCGCATTGTGTAACTTTTCTGGTAGAGGGTCTGTCAGATGCTTGTCTCCATGGAGATGTTATTGTGTTGGGATGTTTCACAGTATGGCATTAAACCTTTCTTATCTTCATGGAGACCAAACCAGAGCAAGTTACAGGGCAGATCCCCTTCACAGTCAGAATACCTGTTTTTCTATGTGTTTTTGTGTCATAAAACCACCCGTAACTGAATAAATGTAACATAGAGCTGTTTAATGTCACACTGTGGAACATTCCAGGCAGAGAAATGATATGCAGTCTCCATAGAAACAAGCAGCTGATGGATCTCCAATCGAAAAGTTACATAAAACACCTTTAATGGAATTCATATCTAAAAACACAGTATCTAACTTTTCTGCTAACACCTGCTTGTCTCCATGGAGATATTATAGCTTGGCATGAAATGTTCCAAAGTACGGCATTAAACTATGTTGCCATTATTCAATTACAAATGTTTATATTTATATTAGGAACCTACAAAAACGTGCATTCTTCCTGTAAGCAGGCTCCCCCTCCATAGAGCTGTAACTTCACCTTCTTGTCTCCATGGAGATATATAAGCTCAAGCCACACTGCGGAACATTTTAGGCAAAGCGTGTATATGAGCAGAATACTCTATGTCTTGCTCCAGTACAGACATTTTGTAAAAGCAGCTTGAGGTCAAAATATGTCTAATTATAAAACCTTTTATTGTCCAAGAACCAGGAAGAGCCCTGTTAGCATGCTGGTTGTTGTTAGCTTTACCATGGGTTAGGGTTAGAATGCTAGTTGTTGTTAGCTTTACCGTGACTGGCAAATCGAGCTGCTGAAAGTTGGTGAAAAGTATGAACATGGAGTGGTAAAACTACTCTTGGAAGTACACTCTTTGGTCTCTGGTCCTTTTTCTGGTCTATCTGGTTCATGTAGTTGTTTTGGCCGAGGCTCAAACCGCGGTACAAATATTTGGCATACTCTGTGTACTTAATGTCTTCCAAGTATATCAAAGCAATTTGTACTATGTCTTAAATATTGACACAGAAGACGCTCACAGTACTGGCAAAGTTACTCCACGAATGTACTGGGTGTATGGATGAATATAATTAAACTATTGTATATAATTTATGCTGGTATAATATTTGTGTTACTTTTACTTTTGATATTACTAACCATATAAACCACATTCTCCACATTCTCGTGACTGCTACTCACCATTTAACGTTGTTTTGACAGCTACTACTACTACTACTACTACTACTACTACTACTACGACTACTACTACTATGACTACTATGACCACTACCGCTATTAATGTAAAGTACCCGGAGTTGTGTTTTTGATTAATCTTGCAGTGCGCTCCCCTCTCCCGAGCTGAAAACACTTTGTGACATCATTAAGTGGTAAACAAAGAATAGCTCCTTTGCATTTTTAAAGTCTAAAGCATTATTGTTGAGGTCATTTTTTATGATTTCCAAGTTTTTAATTATACTTTACAACTCTGATAGAACAGTAGAGTCATGAGTCGTGAGGCTAAACAAATGTCCCATTCAGCCTTAAATGTGACATAATTAATGCAAAGGCTATAGAATAAAAAAAAAGAAAAAATATAAGGTAACATCTGAACACTGAAGCATTCTTCCTGATCCTGTTTGCGGCTGTCATAGAGCTGAGCTGGTGATTGACATGTGAACAGCACTGTCTAGTCCTCACACACTCTTCTGTTTACTTTACACTGAGAGACAGACTTTCTCTGACAAGCACAGACATACACTTGTGTCAAAGCGTTTGGGTCCAGACAGTGACATGCCTACTGTTCACGGGACGCAGAGACACACTTCAAGTCTGTGTCTGATTTACATTGTCTTAAGAAAACAGAAACGCAGACCTAGTTCATTGTAAACATTTCCATATTCCTCATTCACCTCATGCATTCACAACTCTCAACAACCAGAGCAGAGTTTCATTGTGAGAGCAAAGCTAAAAACAGGTAGCATGCAAATCCACTCTTCCTGATTATTGGACAATAAAATACTTTCTGATACCTAACATTATTTTTTTCTGCAACTCCCGTGCAGGTGCAGTCTTGTGAGTGCAGTTTGGATCAGATACATATACCCGTAGGTACCTAAAAGTTTTAAGAGCTTTCGCCAATTGCCACGCTCCCTTTTTAGTAGATTAATTCATCGGCAACACACGTCTTTAGTCCAACATGAATTTCTTTCCAGGACCATTTGAATATAAGTTTTGATTTCATTCAGCTTGTTTTCGCATGGACTAAATGTATTTGTCCTAAATGTGATTATCCAACCAGTTTGTCAAAAGGTCATGACTAAACGCCACTTCCCAAAATATTAAAGCATGACAGCATCTCTCTCTATTCTTGTTTCACACTGACATATGAGTCTATTCCTGAGTCGCTGTGAGGTCTAGACCTGACCTACCCACAGTGCATTGTCCTGCCACATTGTGCTGAGAGCGCTAAAGCTAGCACACACTTCCTGTTCGTGTCGGCGCAGACAGACAGAGGGAAGTGTCAGCCTTCTGCTGCGTGAGAAGCTAAAAATGCTAATCTGAAAATAGCTCCAAACACTCAACTGATGACCGAGCATCACAGCATGGCCGCAATTATATTTCATTTTATGCACAAAACATGCACAGTGAGGTTATAAAACAGACATATCGTGCTTTTGTTTCCTGTATATTTATAAGCTATGACGACTGTGGATCTTTACGTTATCATCTAAAACACTTTAATGGGTTTGAAAACTATAATGCCCAATGACTTTGCCGTAAGCAAAGCTGCACATCAGACTAGCAAGAAGCAGATTTGAAAAAACTTGAACCAAAATGACGCAAAGTGACGCTCCTACGTGTAGGAGTCAGCACAGTGAACAGTGAATACACGAGAATAAAGATTACTCAAACATGCTTGACTCAGAGTGGCATTAAACTATCTTACCATTATTCAATTACGGGTGTTTATAATGTGAGTGGGCTTGCCTCTTCACAGAACTGTAACTTGGCCTCACTTACTTGTCTCCATGGAGATATATAAACATGTATGACTCACTTTAAACTTCAGAGAGTCAGTGAGAAATAAACAACTGACTCTGGAAAGTCCATTTTGCAGAATAGGTCCGCTTTAAAGGCAGCCAAATGTACTAGGCTATATATTATTTTTAGTATTTTGATTGGCGTCCTTCCAGCATATTTAATCAAGGAGAAAATATTGGATTTTAAACAAAGAAAATGTCCAATAAACATTAAGAAAAGGCAGCTGGCTGACACTAAAGCTCAGCCCAAAGTGCCTCCTACAGAAGGAGCTGCACCATCGACTGACCTCAGATGTTCCTCCAGGCCTGTGTGTGGGCTCCCCTGGCTCTGCGCTCATGTTTACATACCACAGAGGACTGTACTTCTGCACTCCTCTCCTCTTTGCACTTGATGGACCACTATGTCTCACTACTCCTGAATAAAAGCTGGTTTATAGTCCTGTGTCATGCCCCCGGTCAAGTGAGAGCAGACGTCCTGACGCAGATCTGGACCAGAGGAGCTTCGGGGTCCGAGTCCGCTGTGGGAACCCAAATAATTTCCTTTGCATTCATTTTGTTAATAGACATAACATAAACATCTGGGCTCATATGGGGACATGTCTGAGCCAAACTTTGCTGGGCCGAGCTGGTTTTCATCACTTGTCCATATAGTCTTTTGTAGCTTTTGCATTCACCAGAAATTCAACACATAGTAACTTTTTGGTTCAGGTGCACATACACAACATTTACTGTTAGGTACATCATCACGGAGCTTTCTGATTGGCTCTCAGGTGTGTTGAGGTGCTTTCTGATTGGCTGTCATGTGCATCACGGAGCCTTCTGATTCGCTGTCAGATGCGTCATGGAGATTTCCAACTGGCTGTCAAGTGCGTCACGGAGCTTTCTGATTGGCCGTCAGGTGTGCCGAGGAGCTTTCTGATTCGCTGTCAGATGCGTCACGGAGCTCTCTGTTAGGATGTCAGCTGTGTCACGGAGATTTCCAACTGACTGTCAAGTGCGTCACGAAGCTTTCCGATTGGCCATCAGGTGTGTCTGGGAGCCTTCTGATTGGCTGTCATGCACATCATGGAGCCTTCTGATTCGCAGTCAGATGCGTCACAGAGATTTCCAGTTGGCTGTCAAGTGCGTCACAGAGCTTTCCGATTGGCCATCAGGTGTGTTGGCGAGCTTTCTGATTGGCTGTCATGTGCATCACGGAGCCTTCTGATTCGCTGTCAGATGCGTCACAGAGATTTTCAACTGGCTGTCATGTGTGTCACAGAGCTTTCCGATTGGCCGTCAGGTGTGTCGGGGAGCTTTCTGATTGGCTGTCATGTGTGTCACAGAGATTTCCAGTTGGATGTCAGGTTTGTTACAAAGCCTTCTGATTGGCTGTCAGGTTTGTCACAATGGTTTCTGATTGGCTGTAGCCTTTAAACACATAATAAACATAACTAGACTGGTTAAAGTTCAAGGTGCTCTGTGCAACTATTTGTGGACCAGGAAATAGGCATTTTCCCCTCAGAGGAAATCATACATCAGTTTGGAGTCAGATTGTAATCTTAGAGGAAGTGAAATGCTTTATGGCGTCGACGTGGCTTTAAATTTTCCAAACATGATTTTGATTTAGTTGAGGATGGTGGACATGTGGAGACAGCATCAGCCGGGAGAGAGGGATGGAAGGAGAGAGGGGAGTGAGAGGGGGAAGGTGAAAGCAAGAAAGGAGAGAGGCTGAGGAAAAATGTGCACTAAAGAGAGCAGAGGGAGGAGAGAGGTGAAGAAGATAATGGGGAGATAAAGGAGCGAGAGGTAGAGGAAGTGTGAAAGGATAAAAAGAGAGGAAGGAAGAGAAGAGAAAGAGGGAATGAAGAGGAGATAGGAAAGGGAGGCAAAGAGAGAGAAGAGACTGGGGAGAGGAAAAAGAGACAGAGATGAGGAAAGATGAGAGGAAAGAGAGAGACAGAGAAGAGGTAGGAAAGAGACAGAAAAGAGGGGTGAAAAATGAAAGAAAGAGACAGAGACAAGGAAGTGAGAGAAGAAAGAGAGAGAGAGAGAAAGACGAGGAACTGAGAGAGGAAAGAGAGACAGAGAAGAGAGGGTAAGAGGAATGAGACAGAAAAGAGAGGGAGTGAAAGAGCAAAGAGAGAGACAGAAGAGAGGGAGAGAAAGAGGAAAAAGAGAGACAGAGATGAGGTAGTGAGAGAGGATGAGATAGAGAACAGAGGTGAGAGAAGAAAGAGAGACAGAGAAGAGAGGGTAAGAGGAATGAGACAGAAAAGAGAGGGAGTGAAAGAGCAAAGAGAGAGACAGAAGAGAGGGATGAGAGAAGAAAGACAAGGAAGTCAGGAAAGAGAGAGACAGAGAAGAGAGGAGTAAGGGAGGAAAAAGAGCGACAGAGACAAGAGGGATGAGAGAGACAGAGAAAAGAGGGGTGAAAGAGGAAAGAAAAAAGACAGAGACAAGGAAGTGAGTGAAGAAAGAGAGAGAGAGAAGAGGGGGTAAGAGGAATGAGAGAGACAGAAAAGAGAGGGAGTGAAAGAGCAAAGAGAGAGACAGAAGAGACAGAGTGAAAGGAAAAAGAGAGACAGAGATGAGGTAGTGAGAGAGGATGAGAGATAGAGAACAGAGAGGAGAGAGAAGAAGGAAAGAGACAGAGAAGAGAGTAATGAGTGAGAAAAGAAAGAGACAGACAAGGAAGTAAGGGGAAAGAGAGAGACAGAATAGAGGGATGAGAGAGGAAAGACAGACAGACGAGGAAGTCAGGAAAGAGAGACAGAGAAGAGAGGAGTAAGGGAGGAAAAGAGCGACAGAGAAGAGAGGAAAGAGAGAGACAGAACAGAGGGGTGAAGAACTAAAGAAAAAGACAGAGACAAGGAAGTGAGAAAGGAAAGAGAGACAGAGAAGAGGGGGTAAGAGGAATGAGACAGAAAAGAGAGGGAGTGAAAGAGCAAAGAGAAAAACAGAAAAGATGGAGTGAAAGAGGAAAAAGAGAGACAGAAGAGATGAAATGAAAGAGGAAAAAGAGAGACAGAAGAGATGGAGTGAAAGAGGAAAAAGAGAGACAGACGAGATGGAGTGAAAGAGGAAAAAGAGAGACAGATATGAGGTAGTGAGAGAGGATGAGAGATAGAGAACAGAGGTAAGAGAAGAAAGAGAGACAGACAAGAGGGGGTAAGAGGAATGAGACAGAAGAGAGGGAGTGAAAGAGGAAAAAGAGAGACAGAAGAGAGGGATGAGAGAGGAAAGACGAGGGAGTCAGGAAAGAGAGAGACAGAGAAGAGAGGAATGAGAGAGACAGAAAAGAGGGGTGAAAGAGGAAAGAAAAAGACAGAGACAAGGGAGTGAGAGGGGAAAGAGAGACAGAAGAGAGGAAAGAGAGACAGAGACAAGAGGGATGAGAGAGACGGAGAAAAGAGAGGTTAAAGAGAAAAGAAAGAGATAGAGACAAGGAAGTGAGAAAGGAGAGAGAGAAAGATGAGGAACTGAGAGAGGGAGTGAAAGAGGAAAAAGAGACAGAATAGAGGGAGTGAAAGAGGAAAAAGAGAGACAGAGATGAGGTAGTGAGAGAGGAAAGAGAGACAGACGAGGAAGTCAGGAAAGAGAGATAGAGAAGAGAGTAATAAGGGAGGAAAAAGAGTGACAGAGAAGAGAGGAAAGAGAGAGAGACAAGAGGGATGAGAGAGACAGAGAAAAGAGGGATGAAAGAGGAAAGAAAGAGACAAGGAAGTGAGAGAAGAAAGAGAGACTGAGAAGACTGGGTAAAAGGAATGAGAGAGCAAAGAGAGAGACAGAAGAGAGGGAGTGAAAGAAGAAAAAGAAAGACAGAGATGAGGTAGTGAGAGAGGATGAGATAGAGAACAGGGAGATGAGAGAAGAAAGAGAGACAGAGAAGATAGGGATGAGTGAGAAAAGAAAGAGACAGACAAGGAAGTAAGAGAAAAGAGAGAGACAGAATAGAGGGATGAGAGAGGAAATACAGACAGACAAAAAAGTCAGGAAAGAGAGACAGAGAAGAGAGGAGTAAGGGAGGAAAAGAGCGACAGAGAAGAGAGGAAAGAGAGACAGAAAAGAGGGGTGAAAGAGGAAAGAAAAAGACAGAGACAAGGGAGTGAGAGAAGAAAGAGAGAGAGAGAGAAGAGAGGGCAAGAGCAATGAGACAGAAAAGAGAGGGGGTGAAAGAGCAAACAGAGAGACAGAAGAGAGGGAGTGAAAGAAGAAAAAGAAAGACAGAGATGAGGTAGTGAGAGAGGATGAGATAGAGAACAGAGATGAGAGAGGAAAGAGAGAGACAGAGAAGAGAGGGATGAGAGAGGAGAGAGAGACAGACGAGGAAGTCAGGAAAAAGAGAGACACAGAAGGGAGGAGTAAGGGAGGAAAAAGAGAGATAGAGAAGAGAGGAAAGAGACAGACAGAGACAAGAGGGATGAGAGACAGAGAAAAGAGGGGTTAAAGTGGAAAGAAAAAAGACAGAGACAAGGAAGTGAGAGAAGAAAGAGAGAAAGAGACGAGGAACTGAGAGAGGAAAGAGAGACAGAGAAGAGGGGGTAAGAGGAATGAGAGAGACAGAAAAGAGAGGGAGTGAAAGAGCAAAGAGAGAGACAGAAAAGAGAGTGAAAGAGCAAAGAGAGAGACAGAAGAGACGGAGTGAAAGGAGAAAAAGAGAGAGAGATGAAGTAGTGAGAGAGGAAAGAGAGATAGAGAACAGAGAGGAGAGAGAAGGAGAGAGACAGAGAAGAGAGGGATGAGAGAGAAAAGAAAGAGACAGACAAGGAAGTAAGGGGAAAGAGAGAGACAGAATAGAGGGGTGAAAGAGGAAAGACAGACAGATGAGGAAGTCAGGTAAGGGAGGAAAAAAAGCAACAGAGAAGAGAGGAAAGAGAGAGACAAAAAAGAGGGGTGAAAGAGGAAAGAAAAAGACAAGGAAGTGAGAAAGGAAAGAGAGACAGAAGAGAGGAGTAAGGGAGGAAAAAGAGTGACAGAGAGGAAAGGAGAGAGACAGAGACAAGAGGGATGAAAAAGGAAAGAAAGAGACAGAGACAAGGAAGTGAGAGAAGAAAGAGAGAGAGAGAGAGACGAGGAACTGAGAGAGGAACGAGAGATAGAGAAGAGAGGATAAGAGGAATGAGACAGAAAAGAGAGGGAGTGAAAGAGCAAAGAGAGAGACAGAAGAGATGGAGTGAAAGAGGGAAAAGAGACAGACAGAAGAGATGGAGTGAAAGAGGGAAAAGAGACACAGAGATGAGGTAGTGAGAGAGGAAAGAGAAATAGAGAACAGAGAGTTGAGAGAAGAAAGAGAGAGACAGAGAAGAGAGGGATGAGAGAGGAAAGAAAGAGACAGACAAGGAAGTAAGGGGAAAGAGAGAGACAGAATAGAGGTATGAGAGAGGAAAGACAGACAGACGAGGAAGTAAGGAAAGAGAGAGACAGACAAGGAAGTAAGGGGAAAGAGAGAGACAGAATAGAGGGATGAAAGAGGAAAGACAGACAGACGAGGAAGTAAGGAAAGAGAGAGAAAGAGAAGAGAGGAAAGAGAGACAGAGAAAAGAGGGGTGAAAGACAGAGACAAGGAAGTGAAAAAGTAAAGAGAGAGAGACAGAGACAAGGGAGTGAGAGAGGAAAGAGAGATAGAGAAGGGAGGAAAGAGAGATAGACGACAAGGTAGAGAAAGAGAAACAGAGAAGAGAGAGGTGAGAGAGGAAAGAGAAAAAAGAGAGGATTCGAGCCGTAGTGTGCGTGAGCTGTGATGTAATTAGAAATCATGTGACCTCCATCTGACTCGAATGAACCTAATGACGGCGCTTCAAGAAAACATCAGAGGAGCCAGCAGAACGTCCACAGAGGTGAAACCATCAAGGTCTGAGGTAATGAGGTCACGATAATGGTGTTTTCATACCAACGACTCGATTCTCAATACCGATTCCAATGAAAACACTCTACATTCATTCGTAACACTGTTTTTGTTTTTTTTTTCTTATACCTGTGTGATCTCTCAGTGGTCCAGGTAGGTTCCATACTGCTCCAAGTTCATTCTAAAGCTACTCAGGAAGGGTTCTGTCTCCTGTGACTTTTTAGTATCAATACTTGCTCAAACAAGTATCTAGTTTTGATAAAATGAGTCAGCGTAGTACAATTTTACTCAAGTTAATAGTAGTTAGAGTTAAGTTAGAGTGGGCGAGTATCCTCCTCTGCGTGACTGTCCAATAGCGTCTCTGCGAATTCATATGTGCAGTTTTCTCTCTAAAATCACATCCACGCGCAGATTTAATGACATGTTCAGAAAGAGCACAAAGCTAGGTTACGTAACGCCCTGGATGCGTGTGGACCACTTTAGCTCGTCTCTATTCTATTCTCTCAATACGTTTCGTCATTGTTTGAGACGATGTAATATGCGCGTTGGGAAAACGAAAGAAAAATGCGAAAGGGACGTGAGCCAAGCTTGAATCGAACTGCCTATAAATACGTTCCCAGTAAAAACATAATACGCAAAATAAGGCTGGTGATCCAACAAGAAGGTTTCTATGAGATTTTGACCATGGTACAATCTTAAAGGAACGCGTAGCAAAATGAGATTGCTGTTTCTAATAATGTATTTTATATAATATTGCAATGGACATAGCTAACCCGCTAGCCGCTACGTTCCAAATGGGAAATGAGCATGGGGGCACTTCTGGCTCCATCAACTTTGGCTCCAATGGACTTTACATTGAAGATCTTTGTAACTGCTGCTGTGAGCCTCGTCATTATGATCTTAAAATGTTCGCATTAACCCGAGTTCCATGATCCTAGTGTTTTATTTTCTGTTCCTACAATGGAAGTGGCTGCAAATTCGCCCCTTTATCCGCCAGCCTCAGCGAGATTGGGTAACATCACACTCCCTTAGTCCACTTGTTTTTACAGTCTACGGTTTAAATGTATAACAGGTCCAGTATGTAGTTTCAGGGGGTTACTTGCAGATCTTGCACATCTGAGGACCTGAAAACCGCTCCAGATGCTGTACTGTTGGGAAAATTGGACTCTAAATTGTTTCCGCAGAGGTCAGTGTAACACGGTGCGTTGATTTTAATACATTTTTAAGTCTCATGGAACCCAAGCGAGTCCTGGAATCAGTGTACACGCGGCGGCATGTGTGTGGCTCTGATTGGCTGCAGATGAAAATACACGCATGTGCCAAAGGGTCTGTGAGAGCTACAGATGAGTTTGATTTTTATACTTGTTTCACTGAAAATTGAGCAGTTACACCCACAGACTGTATAAAGAAGTAGACCGTGTAAGTGCGGCGTCACCAGTGCTCCAGTCAAATAAAGCTCACTATGTTAGCGGTTATAGAAGTGAATTTGGAGCAGAGTTCCATATTTAGAATAAAATGTTATTTGTGGAAAGCATAGCAGAATAAAAAACAAAATGGCAACGCTCACAGCAGCAGTAACAGAGGGGTGACAATTTTTCAGTGTGAAGTTAATCTAGAGTCGATGGAGCCAGAAGTGTCTCCATGCTCACTTCCTATATGGAACGCGGTGGCTATGGGGTTAGCAATGCCATTTATATACCGTATTTTTTGGGCTATAAAGGCGCAGTATCAAATAATATGTCAGTTGTGTCATTGTCCACACATAAGGCGCATCGGATTATAAGGCACAATAAGTGAAACAAAACGCGTGTCGGATAAATCGAACTTTATTCAGGTCATTTACAATAACTCTCAGTTGTAGCTAACACAAAAATACAAGTTTAACAGTTGGTGATTTGGGCATCAAACATGCCCGGATCCCTCTCAACATTGTTCAGCTTTAATACAAAAATAGAAAACCTGAAATCTGCATCTGTAATACGTTATTACCGTAATGTGCACAACATAAAATCGGTTGGAGGTTAAACACAACCAAAGGTCATACATAAGGTGCACTGAATTATAAGACGCAATGTTGATTTTTGAGAAAATGTAATAATTTTAGATGCGCCTTATAGTCCAAAAAATACGGTATATAGTCCATGCTCACTCCAGATAATGAGGACTAAACCAGGACTAAACCAAGTCTAAACCAAGTCTGCATTAGGATCAAACTGGACTTAAACCATTCCTCAACATGGACCACTGTCAGTGTAACGCACACATACCAGTCCTATATTCAAACAGAACCTGCAGTATTTGATATGATCCTGCGCTGAAGAGTCTCTTTGCTTGCCCACGTTGCATGTTCTTGTTTGTGAGAGTCAGTGGAGCAGAAGTACAGCGGCCCTTACGTAACCCCGACGTACGTGCCTCTGCCTGTACGAGAATAAGACACTATAATGATATACTGCTTTTACGCTCTCGTCTCGCAGACTGTGTGAAGAGGACGTATGGACCAAAATACACCCCGTTGTTTGTATTTTTAGATTACCGTGACAATACAGTGACAATATTCAGACACTTTTCTGCAATTGACTTTTCAGAGCTATAGTTACCATCCGAGGTTGTACTTACAGTGATTCATTCAGGTTAGAGTAATTTTTATCTTCCTGTATTTGGGATGTCACTGGCACTAGTGCACACGTACACACTTCAGTTTAAGCTCTGTGCACTGGACTAAACTACACATTTAGAGATAGAAAGAAGACAAAGAAGCGGAAATAGGGATTAAGCTGCATTTGAAACGTTAACAATGCACTAATGATTATGAATGGTGCTTGTAGCAAACAGTGCTATCAGTACTATCATTAAAATTATTCTGATTCATAAAGTATTTAAAGCTTTATTTTGTATTTTGTATTTTTTTTTGTTGGTTTGTGGTATCTATATGATGTTTTACATTTCGATTCAGCACACAAATTTTGTCACAAAGTGTACTACTTTTGCATTGCATTTAAACATAATATTTCATGATTTTGAATTTTAAAATCACAGCAACAGAAATACTGCACTGAGAGTTTTTGCACTGTTTTTCTGCCCATATATTTTGTTTTGTAAATTAAAGTTTGTTTTTAACCATATTTTAATGTATACCGTCTTTTTTCTGTTATTATTAATATTAACCCTGACCCAAAGCAATAAGATAAAAAAAATAAGATGTACTTTAATATCCCATGAAGGTGCATAGACATCACATGGACAGATACAATACCGATAACAGCATAAAAATAGAACTTAATGCACTGCTGTGACTTGTACAATCAGCTCACTTCATAAAATTCTTAAGTTCCGAGTAAAACTGATAAAACTGATTCGGACTAGAACAGAAATTGATGTGAGACGAATACTGCCGCACACAGCCACAGTGTGATTAGAGTATAGTTCAACGAGTATAGTTTAATGTAGGTCAGAGTGCAGTAGCGGTAGACAGTAGCAGTAGTAGTAGGCTAGAAGTAGTAGTAGTGATCCGCCCCTGTGTGTACTGGGGGGAGTAGAATAAGTACAGCGTGTTCTAGTTCTGTACAAGACACGAGTCTGAATGCGCCCTGCTCTATTTCTCTTCTTTCTCACCGTCTATCTCTTCCTCTCTCTCTCTCTCTCTCCAGCTGTTTCTCTCTCTCCCCCCATTCTCTTTCTCCTTCCCTTTGGCTCTCTCTTTCTCCTTCTTTCCCTCTCTCTCTTCCCAACTCTCTCTCTATTTTCATCTCTTCTCCCTCTCTCTGCCTTCCCCTCTTGCTTTCTCTCTCTTTCACTTTCTCCCTGTCTTGATGTCTCCCTCCTCAACCCCTCTCTCTCTTTTCTTTCCTCTCTCTCTCTCTGCTTCTCTTCTCCTGCTCTCTCTCACTTTCTCACTCCCTTTCTGTCGTTCTCTCTAATGCTCTCTTCCCCTTCCCTCCCCCTTTCTCTCTCTTCTGCTCTCTTTCC
>JACN01123004.1:0-18970 GCA_000787155.1 Scartelaos histophorus | reverse complement strand
TCTCTCCCTCCCTCTCTCCTCTCTCTTCTTCCTTCCTCCTTCTCTTCCCTCTCTCTTGTGTTTAGTCTCGATGATGCAGCCTTGGCCTCAGAACTGTCTGGTCTCTCTTTTAATCTCTCCCTATTTTAGTATTTCACATTTAAAGGTTATGAGACTTTACAGTATGACAACCACTACTATTACTACTACTTCTTACACTCAGATCAGCTGCCTCTATGTGTCTCTGCACTTGAGCTTGTGCTGTTAAGAAATAATAACCATATAGCCACAAGCAGCAATGATCAGTCCTCGTGTGCACCTACACTGCAACTTGCAAACGCCATGCCCTGCTCCCCACACTAACTCTAATAACCGCAAACTCAAACCATGATTGTAACATCTAGCCGCAACCATATTATAACTGTGATGGAAATTTACATTGTGGAAAGATTTCTCTCTATCTGTCTTTGTGTAAATGAAAGTTAATTTTACCTGTCATTAACATGTGTAAAGGCTCAGCAGACACAGTCTCCACCCTCAGGATGTCTCACCCTTAGTTGTTTTAGCTGTCCTCAAATGTAAGTGTTGGATTAGGTGTTAAAGTGTCACTCTGCTTTGTTATGTAACTTGTATTTCTGTATAAATACTCAGAGCTCAGAGGCTCTGGGGGAGAAGAAGGGGCAGCAGAAGGGGCAGCAGAAGGGGGCAGTTGTGGCAGTTAGTGGTCATGCTGCTGGTGAGGGGAGGCTGTAGGTCTCTGGGCCAGGGCAGGTCTAGACTCTGTCCATATCTTCTGTAACAACAATAAACCTTGGTCTGTATTCCAAAAACTCATCGAGCTTCACAAATGGATTAAATTAATAAATGGATATAATTTTTTCCACAACAATGACCTAAGTTTAAACCTAACCCTAGTCATAATCCTAACCTTAGCTCCAACCCTAACCCTGCCATTTTTCAAAATTTGTATGCATCTTTATTTAAAAAAAAACAAACAAAAACATAAAAACCTTCTGGTTTGTAAAGGGGTGTGGTCACAATATTTTTGATATTTTTGTATTTTCTTATATCTGTTCAGGCAAAGGGGTGTGCATCCATGATCTGAATTTTAGTGAAATCAGCCACAGTTTGTGTGATTTGGAGCTTTTACCATTGGAATAATGTGGAGAGTTTATGTCATTGCTATGGCAGTGCCGTAAAAAATATGACATGGGCATCATTGACTTTTTGGATCAGGATGCACAATGTCAAACATTTTTGAAGAGCAATTTTTTTTCTACCATATTAAATTTTGTATCAATCTGTAGGGTGCGCTAATGCACCATCTTCATTTTTTCACATTAAGTAGCTTTAGGGCAGAGAGTGTAACAACTGATTCTAATTTCACTGAAATCAGAGTTCCTACGTGAAAATGGGGGTAAAAAATGTTGTAAAAAATTGTAAAAAATTTTAATTTCCAAAATTCTGAAAAAATTTTTGTTGCTTCACTGCTCAGAGACCGTAAGACATATGTGGAAAATGTTGTTACAACATTACATACAACAAACTACATTGCTACGTACGTTAGATGCCAATTCAGCTGATTCAAACTGGGGAATAGCACCTCTCTCCGTCTTCTTGCAGGTGGCAGGGCGTAAAGGTTTCCCTCACGTCATCTACGCACGTCTGTGGCGATGGCCCGACTTGCACAAAAACGAGCTCAAACACGCCGCCTTCTGTCGATATGCCTTTGACCTCAAGTACGACAGCGTCTGCGTCAACCCATACCACTATGACAGAGTTCCCGCACCCACGGGTATCACAGGTACTACCACTACCACAGAGTGCCCGCGCCCACGGGTATCACAGGTACTACCACTCCCACAGAGTGCTGGGTTATTTCATATGTCAATGTCATTAGTATCCAACATGAACAGTTTGTAAAATAAAGGGTTACAATATGAGATGCACTGATCCAGCTTTTTAGGCTCCAATACCAATATCAATACTGAACCGATACCAGAGAGATCCAATGGTGTTACGCAACTGTTATAAATCCTTCAGGTAACTACAGAACAGTATTGTATGGATAACATTTCAAATACTATGAGACATTCTAGACCAAAATCAGCCTATAAATCATTGAGTGTATAAAGAAGTGGACTAAGCGACTGTGACATCACCCACAGCATTCAGCTCCACTTAAATGAAGCTTGCGATAGCCAGCAGGGTCGAATTTGGAGCCAGGCTCCAGCAATAGGATTTTTTTAATGGACATAATAGTGAAATAAAAAACCCAGGATAATTTAGAGCAGGCTAATAAGTACATTTTAAGACCAAAGTGACGAGGCTCACTACAGCAGTTGCAGAGAGAGGGAGAGGCTACAATATTCCAATGTAAGTCAATGGGAGCCAGGGTTAGAAGGAACCAGGAGAGCCCCCATGCAAACTTCCTATTTGGAACGCACCAGCTAGTGCATTAGCTATGTCCATTTATACAGTACGATCTATGCTGTAAATACTCTTGTAACATCCAATTAAAGGCTCAACCAGGATATGGACTTAACTGGTATCATGAAACCGATAAAGCAAATTTTTCAGAATTTGTGCTGATAGTCAATATCAAAACTGCTGACATTTGGAGGACTTTTTTACCATAAAAAAATATAATATTTTGTTTCAAATAGTTGTTATGGCAATAGTTCTAATTTACCATGTTTACATGAGAGCTTTAAATCTAATTAAACAAAATTTAATTTGAAATAAAAATGTATTCTGCTTTAAAAAGAGCATGTTAACACTTAATTCCTAATGATTATTTGGAATTAAACATATTTTATTTTAAATGGGTGGTTTATTTCGATTTTAAAGCCGATTTAATTTATTCCATCATCATGTAAACGTTTATTCCACTTAAAAATTATTCCAGTTGTTCGTCAGTCTTCTGATGCGATGATGCACTGCAAAAAGGCAGCCCAGAAAAAATTTTGGTCTCGAACCAGTTTTTCTAATAACTGTACTGTAACAACTATAGATAATGAAAAGAGCGGATGGCAAAAAACAGCAAAAGCAAAACGCCAGTAACAGCTGATTGTATGTTTTCCTCCGGTAGACGTAAATATGTTTGTGTACCTGTTCAATCAGAACCCTTCCCGAGCCCCAGACGTTGAACTAAATTAAATAAAGCAGATTTGACATGTTTTCCATGTAAACCTTAATTCGGAATTATTATTTCCACGTAAAGTCGAAGGAGAATAATTTAAATTTGATCTATTTCATTCGGAATAATTTAATTTGGGATTAAAAATATGATGTAAAAATGGCCATTCTGATCTCCTTGGATGAACTGTTCCAAACCACTGTGATGGCCTTCCCCCGACCCACTCAAACATGCTCTTATACTCCGCTAGGGGGCGCAGCAAAGGTCTGGGTCTGTCACCGTGCCTGTTTTCTTTCAGGTCCTCAGACAACCATAAAGGAGGAGCTGGTGCAGGACTGTCTTCACCTGGACCTGACTCCGCCCCCAGACCCCTACCAGGCCCGCCCCCTCTCCATGTATCCCAGCATGCACCTTTCCCCAGCAGGTGAGTCTCTAACCCCTTCCGACCCCCATCCTTTGAGCACAGGTATAATTCTGTCTCTCTCCTCCAGGAGGCACTGGTTGCAGTCCCGGAATTGAAGTCCAGGGTCTAATCCACATGAGTCCAGGCCAGAGCCCCCCTGCCCCACACGCCCCAAGTCCAGACTACAGCAGCCCTGGACCTGAGAACGGACCAGAGACTGGACCTGAGACCAATCCACACACCGGACAGACCAACACAGGTCTAATTTAAGTTCAGACCAGAGACCAGCTCATGTTCAGTTTAAAGAGGCGGTATTATACAAAATATATATTGTGTGTGTGTGTGTGTGTGTGTGTGTGTGTGTTTTCTTTTAGCTTTCTACCAGCTTTCTTGAAACCTCATCATGTTTGAGCAATCTTGTGATCCCTCGAACTCTCCTTACGCTGCCCACAAGCCTACGTCATCCATGTTTCCACACGACAATTCTCCATAAATATACAAAAACAACCTGCACATGCACACTGTTGTGATAGGGGGAGTGACTTATAAAAAACAAAAAAAACCTATGTTGTCTTCTGGTAATATGGCATTTTCAAAACAATTAAAAGTAGCTGATCTAAATATATTAGTTCATATCTCATAGAAGTTATATACCCCTCTTTAAGTCCAGACCAGACACCAAGTGCAGACCACAGACTTATCCTAGTTTAGTCCTGCTTGGATTTACAGTGTAGTGCCTAATTTAGATGGTTTAGTCCTTGTTCAGTCCTGGCATACCCATTGTGAAGTCCTGATTTTGGTTCCCAGTTCAGTCCTGATTTAGTCCTGATTTGGTCCTTGTTTTTCTTTACAGAATCCTGGTCGAGTGTTAGCCCTGCCGCCTACAGCCCAATTGGTCCACAGCCTCAAAGTGGGAGGGGCCCATATCCGTTACATCACCACCCGCCAGCCAATAACCACTACTGTAAGCAATTAATTCTTTTATAATGCAAGTTTAGGTTAAGACTGTCACTTTATCTGAACATCTGTTTCAGGGTCACATCAGCAGAACAACGCCCCCTATCCACCACCTGTGTCCAGCCACCCAGGTACTGACCCAAGTCCTCTAGTCCTGGTTTGACCTGGTTTAGGCAGGACCCTCATACAATCGTGATGCTGGTTTTCTGGTTCAGGACTGGATTTCTGGTGCTCTATCTCGTACCTGGAACAGGACGTGAGGGTGGGGGAGGTGTTCAAAGCCCCAGCAGGTTTTCCTGTCATCACTGTGGACGGATACATGGACCCCTCCGGAGGTGACCGCTTCTGCCTGGGCCGACTAAGTAACGTCCAGCGCACCGAGGCCAGCCACAGAGCCAGGTATGGTTCTGTCACTGAGACCGGTATGACCCTGTCACTGAGACCGGTATGACCCTGTCACTGAGACCGGTACGGCAATTTTACTGAAACAGGTAGGGCCTGTGATTCGGGAGGCGATTTGTTATCTTTTAACAAAGAAAATGGCTCAGTATCAGAAGGTACATATTGAAAAGGGGGTCTGTGGGTGAAAATTGAAATTCTGTAAAAACACAGGTGTATTTTCCCTAAAGCTTCTTTATCTAAACAATGCCAGTTTAGTCCAAACCACTTTTATAGGTCAAAACATGAATGAAATGTGGTGAAATTGAGTGTGAGTGAGATAGTTTACGCGAGGGGTGTCCAAACTTTTTGCAAAGAGGGCCAAACTTGGTGAGGTGAAAATGTGTGGGAGGGGACCAAATGTAAATGTAAATGGCTTTCACCTTTCAAAACAAAATGAGTGATACACAGATTAAAATATGAAAAATCTAACATTTAAACTGTGGTTTTGATAATCACAATAAAATGATTTTAGAATTCATTCATTACTGAAACAAATAAATCTGTTCCCCTTCTTTGGCCCTTTAAGCTGCAGAGGTCAAGTAGCTTCAGGATTCAGGATTTTGGTGGAGTTTTAGTTCATATTATCCGTTTGGCTCCACACTGGATATTACCACACTTATTTGGAAATTACACTTTTACCAGGATCAGGAGTTTGGTTCACGTTTTCTGTTTGGCTGCTGTTTCTTCATCTCTTCTGTTTTAGTGGTAAGAAACACATTGCGCTTTGTTTGGACGCATGTAGAAGTTTGTTAAAACATGAGTGCTGTTTGTGTCTTTGAGTTTGTTTAGGACGCAGTCATGACATGTGAGCGCCTTCGCTGCTGTGAAATCACTGCGGTGTATTAATTGCTGCATTGACGCTTGCATTTAAAATGCTCAAACGTGCGCAGGTCATATGAGTGCAGATTGTACATGTACAGGTTTAGCGCAGCTTTTTTTTTTTTTTTTTTCATTTCACTCATGTATGGTCACTTTATTTATGTTGATCACTTTATTTATGTTGGCTACTGTTGAAAAGACTGAAAAGTGTCCGGAATACTATGTATACATGCCACAGTATCTCGGAATATACCAGCAACAGTAACCTGGTTTCTCATTACCAGGAAACTGCCTTATTTGGAGTACTGAAACTGGGATAATGCGTATACCTGCATCATGACAAAACCGGGATACTGACGTAGGTGTATGCACTAAGTGCTGACAGCCGCACATAATTAGTTTTATTCCAGAAGCAGGGCCAGTGGGAATTTGTACTTTGGCCGCATTTAGCCCCCGGGCCGGACTTTAGGTATGCTTGGTTTACATACTGGATGCATTTTGGTCATCTTGTCAACATGGGTCCCTCTCTTCCCCCCTCAAATCACCTAATCACCTACTGTTGAAACCACTACACCACCATGGTGAACTCACTGAAATACAACCTTGCCATTGCACCAGGTGTAGCCCTGCCAGACAAATATGCTTCTGTGACCAAGACAGGTACGACCTTGTCACTAAAACAGGCACTACTGCCCTGTCACTGAGACATGTGCAGTCAATCATGTCTAAAGGTTATTGATCATTTTGTGTGTTTGCAGATGAAAATGATTGTGGTTTAGAGTAGATGGAAGAAATGTATTTTTTGATTTGTTTGTTTTGTTAAAATTTTACTGTTTAAAAGTCTGTAGTTCAGAGGTCTCCAACCTTGTCAGAGTTCAGTCCTGATCCTTTTCAGTTCAGTTCTGGTTCAGTCCTGATTCTCTCTCAGGTTGCACATTGGCCGTGGTCTTCAGCTGGAGCACCGTGGAGATGGAGATGTTTGGATGCGCTGTTTGTCGGATCACTCTGTATTCGTCCAGAGCTTTTACTTAGACCGCGAATCCGGACGCACACCAGGGGGCGCTGTGCACAAAGTCTACCCCGGAGCCTACATCAAGGTCTGGAATCTGGGGAAGAACGAGTACTGGTTTAGTCCTGCTTTAGTCTTGCTCCAGTCCCAGTTTATTCCTGATCTAGTCCTGGTCTAACCCTGGTTTCTTGTAGGTATTTGATCTGCGCCTATGTCATAGAGAGATGCAGAGGGTCTCCTACAGGGACCAAGACCACAGCAGTGGTGAGTTTTATGCCCAAGCACCAAAAACACCACTTATACAAGAAAAGCTCCTCTCACTTTTAATTTTAAAATTCTTGGAGCCTCTGCAGGCAGTTGGAATATGGGGTAACATCACTCACTCACATGCACCATGTTTACACCAGGAAGAGACCATCAGGGAGCCAAACTCATTGTGTTCAGTTTTGTTCAGGACCAAGCCGACAAAAATAAGCACAAAAGCTGAATAAGCACTAATGAGATGCGCACATTTTAATCACTCATTAAATGTAATTTACATCAATGTTTACTTGTCTTTAGTCATTACTGATTCATATGAAACAGAACTGAAAAAATGTACATCTTTCACAAAGTGACAGAGCCGCTCAGGAGCAACATGCTGCGTTCAGATCATAGACTGTATAAGAAGTGGACTAAGGGAATGTTAGGCCACCCACAACATTTAGCTCCAAATGAAGCTCATCAGGGCTAGCTATTGTAGCGGCTTATCAGGAGCAAAGTTCCATATTTGGAAATCTGAGGTGTGACCAAATCATGAATCAGGATCAAGGCTGTCACTTGTCTCTCCCTTTCTGCACCTCTGTTTATCATGCTCACTTTCTATTTGGAATACAATGACTAGTTACCGATATCCACTTATATTCTAAGTCTATGGAGGGGGCACATCTAGACGCTTCCTAAGCTTCTGCAGTGCATCTTGCTTATTTACACCCCCACAGCCAAACAGTAGAGTTAAAAAAAAAATACTTTTTGCATCAAAGAGTTCAAAGAGAGAATCTGTTCAAAATGCAAAAGTGTCCAACCAGACATGTTTGACATGATTGTGACAATGCCGTTTAAACAGACTAAGAAGTGGACTAAGTGAGTGTAACATCACCCATAGCGTTCAGCTCGACTCATGAGGCTCCCGATGCTCACGGTTACAGGAGTGAATCTGGAACCAAACTCTACAGTATGAAAAGGATTTTTTTAAAGGACAAAATAGCAAAAAAGAAAATTCAGAATCACGTAGAGCTGTTTAATACAAACATTTTAAGACCAAAATGATGAAGCTCACAGCAGCAGTTACAGAGAGAGGGGAGACAAGATCCCAATGTAAGTCAGTTGGAGCCAGAGTCAGAAGGAGCCAGAAGAGTGCTTCCTTTTTGGCACATGGCAGCTAGTGCATTAGCTATGTCCATTCATATATGTGGTCCATGGTCTAAACGCAGCATTAGACCGTGCAAGCGACTGCCAAAGAAAAAGCCCAATTCACTATAAAAAATACTTTGGAACCTGTCCACATGCCTGTTCTCACTGAAGTCTTCACATGGACTGTGTGCTTAGTGCTTGTTTAGTCCTGATTTACGCTCTGTTCTCCGTCAGTTCTTTACGTGGACACGCTTCTCTGTGTTCTGACACTTTTCCCTTCAGGCCCTCACACTTACGTGCTCCACCGTGTTCTGACCCTGTTCTGACCCTGTTCTGACCCTGTTCTGACCCTGTTCTCTCTCAGGTCCTCACGTGGACGCGCTCCGAGGACTATGTGTGTTCCGGGTGAGTTTGGTGAAGGGTTGGGGGCAGCAGTATCCACGCCGCTGCATCCAGGACACCCCCTGCTGGCTGGAGGTCCACCTACACCGCGCCCTGCAGCTGCTCGACCAGGTGCTGCACGCACTGTCTCCACGGCAACACCATGACCTCTGACCCCACAGCAAAACCACCTTTTCTGATCCCTGTATCCATGGCAACACCACCACCTCTGACCCCTAACCTAACCTCCGTAGAGCTCAGTGATACCTCCTCTGGCTCCAGCGGGGAGTAGCAGTCACACCGTCATCCCTCTAGTTTAGAGCACCCTCCAGAGGTCAGTGTGAGAAAAGGGAGACCTGTTTTAGAAGTCGAGATGTTTCAGCTCCCATCTGAAAGTCATTGGCACCTGTAGGCACTTTCCTCAGACCAGGACTTTAAGACTGAAACTCCCCTCTAACTTCGAGGGTTCTTTTTTAAGACAGTACAGTAACGTGTATTTACCTTGTTGACATGTTTCGGCTGCTAGCTGCAAGCCATCCTCAGAACTGTCACCGGTGTTGGTGGTGACGTGCCATATATCAACTGTTGTTACATTCTGTAGGCATGGTCAGCCTGATGGACTTTGCAGGTTACTTGGTCTGACCACGCCTCCCTTCGCCAGGTGGTCTCTGAAGGAGGGTGTCCCAGATATGGGAAAGGAGGTACGCACCGTCATCATGGTTAATGCTGTTTGTGCCTCGTTTCCTGATTTCAATGGCCTCCCTGATCCAGCATTTGAACTTGTTGTTCTCAAATCCAATGATCCATTCCCTGTCCCAATCCTTAATGTGGTTATTTATTTTACAGTGCTCTGATATGGCGAATTTTAGGTTTACTTGCTCTGCTTTTTCTTTTGTGTGGTGGTGAGTCTTCCTGATGTTTTGTTTTTGCATTCCTTTTGGGTTTCCATTAATTGCATAATTTGCATTGGATTTTGTGCGTTTTTGTTCTTGTGGGATTTTATCTTTGAGGTGTACTAGTTGTTAGTGGAGTTTTGTGTATGATTTATCTACACTGCTTATGTTGTGTGTTTTTTTCAAGGCTCTTTGGATGGGTTCATTTACTCCTCTAATGTATGATAGTGTGACTGTATTCTTGTGATCCTGCCACCCTCTATTGGTTTATTGTGATTTTTTTCTGGGGTTTGTTGGTTTTATTAATGACCTGTGACTGGGACACCCTCCTCCAGACACCACCGGATGACAGTGTGCTCAGTTTGTCAGCTGATATACAGCACATTACCACCAACACCGATGACAATTCTGAGGATGGCTTGCAGCTATCAGCCAAAACATGTCAACAAGGTAAATACACGTTTCTGTATTGTCTTAAAAAACAAACTCAAGAAGTTAATGTACATAAGAAGACAATATGAACATTGCTGGCTTGAAACTGCCCTCTGCCTGAAACATGTCTACGGCAACACTGCCACCTCTGACCTTTGACCTCAACACCACACAGCTCGGTGACGCCTCCTCTTTCACCAGGGGGCAGTAGTGGTCACACGGTTGTTTCTTTAGGTCACCTGTAGGCACTTTCCACAGACCAAGACCTTAAGACTGACACTGCCCTCTGTCTGCCTCCATTCAAAACAGTCTAACTTTTCAACCCTTTTTTTAACCCTTTTTCATCCCTTTTCCAACCCTTTTCCAACTCTTTTCCAACTCCAGAGGACTTACTTCTCATTAGCATCAATGAAAATTATAATCAACTGTTTAATTTGTGTCCTTACTGCCGGGTTTACACTGACTGCGGGATATGTCGTACTTTGGGCAGTTACTTGCAGATAACACACATCTAATGACCTAAAAATTGGTGCAGACCAGTCCGGGAAAAATAAAGTCAGATAGGTCTCATGGGACCCGTGAAGGTTCTGAACCACACCTGCAGTCAGAGTACACCCAATGTGAGTTTGAGGCCTCCATTTCCTTTGCACTTTGACTTCAAACTAAAGGATGTTTATCATCTCTACAGACCTTACCTCGACAAGTTCTGACAGACGGGTTACATGACAGCGCCTTAGCAGGTTTGTCATAAGGTCACATGACAGCACCTTTGGGGGCGTGTCTTTAGGTCACATGACAGCACCTTCGGGGGTGTGTCTTTGTCAAACTCTGAATGTCCAAAGAGATTATGCAAGAGCTAAGGCCTCCACAAGGGGTTACTGTGCTAGACAAAGCTCCTGTATTCTGCTAAACGGTTTTTTCTCGTGTAACCCTATTCTAATAAAATGTTCCACATTGGGGCTTAAAGCCAATTCTAAGGAAAACTTCTGCAGTGGAGCTTTAGCTTTGTTCTAACGTACTGTCCTCTTCAAAAGTATCCTTGGAGCTACGTTTCATTGTCATGTTTCAGTAATTCTGGTCCACACCTTCACCAGTTTATGATGACACAGTGTAGCTAGACTCGAACCTCACACAAGGGCCTTGGTTGGACTCCTGGGCCTTTCTGTTTACATGTTTTCCCTGTGTCTGGGTGGGTTTCCTAAGGGCATTCCGGGTTCATTCATCAACCCAATACATGCACAATAGTTCAAATCCTTCAGCAAAAGCAGTCTTGACCAAGATTGGCTCAAGATCTGGAGATGCGTCCCACTGCTCCACTGAAACACTGAAGAATGGTTCAAATCCAGATTGAACCCAGAATCATTGCGGGATGGGTCAAATACAGTGGACACATCTCCCTACAAGAATAAAGTGTAACATAATGATTTCAGTTATACATTAGAACCTCTGAAACTTCTGATTTTACTTAAATCCTAATCCGCTGTAAAAGAGTGTTAAACAAAGGCCGGTTTCTGCAGAATCCAGGAGCTGGATCAGAGGCCATGTCCTCAGTCTGCACCAAACCTCTTTTTTCTGGGTTTGAAAAGCTTTAAGTCTCCTGTACTTTTGTGTCATGTTATGAGTGCTGAAGTCTATGACTAATGACAATAAAAAAACTGCTAGAGTTCGTCAGATGTCTACCAGGGCACTGGCTCTACCTTGCAATGGTACTTTTATATTCAATCAGGGGTAAATGCTCTGAACTGAAGATTATATCTCTGTCACTTCTGCAGTTACTGAGACCAATTGGAAAAGACAGGATGTAAGAGTTTAGTCCTGGACCTGGTTTAAGTGATGGGCAAAATGAAGTGGGACCGAAGCTAAATGGGCATGCCAAATGAAGCCTTGAACCCACGGATTCGCTGAAGTCATGTGACCGAGGCCTTGGTTTGTGTGAATGCAGAAAAATACTATGTATGTGACCAGAGAACATTTTATACATATTCTCATCATGGTTGTAATCAACAAAAGATTCCTACACACTCGTAAGGAATTGATGTATTTAGTGGGGCTCTGTTACTGGCTCTGAGGCCTCATTGGTTCATTTTTCCCATCACTAGGTCTCTTTGCGTTAGTGCTGAAAATTACTTAATTACAAACAAATATAAAGTCTATTTATTAAAACACTCAGAGGCCCATTATTTTTGCACAGTGCGGTACATTTTAAGTGCTCTTGTGTTTCCATCATGGTTTAAAGCAGATTATGGACCAATCAGGAGGCTCAATGAACAGATGTCAGTGTGTATGTGTGTGTTTGTGTGTGTGTGTGTGTGTGTGTGAGACTGTCTGGATATTTTGTTATGTGGGGACGTGCAACTGCGGGGATGGGCGAATGGGAATGGGGGTCTATGACCTCATTTCCAACAAAGCCTGGAGCACTCTGCCATAACTTTTTTTTTTCCTGAAGTTTCTATCATCCAAGTCATCAATGCTTGGATGTTAGAGATTTAACATGTTTTATTTTATTTATTCAATGAGTTCCGACCAAAGATGAAAGATCTGTATTATCAATGTTTGTAATGCCATCAGAAATTACAATATGGATGTGTGTGTGAATTAAGGCTTTTGTACTGTTTAAATTGAGCTTTAACTGTAAGAAATCTTTTATGTTTGACTGTGGCTGTTTATGCTTCAATGAAATATTTTAAAGATCATTTTTAAACCAAGAAAAAGCCCAACAGTGTCTGTGTTCTGTTCACTGTTTACAACTGTTTTACTGTGGCGCCATTAAGCACAAAGCCTGGGCGGAGTTACGGTTTAAAATGCTCCGCCAACGTTTGGCCATTGGCTATTTGTTTGTCTCGCCCAAGATTGCAGCCTATGAGAAAGTACGGCTCACGTGAGTGACCCGAAAACGAACCAATGGGCTGCGGGAAGGAAGGCGTCCGCGGTGGAGGTCGGACGGGAGTAAGATGGCGGTTCAGTTGTGCTCTGGCGTCCGTCTGAGCTGCTAGGCCTGTGACACCGCGCTTCGGCTAGCCTTCATTTTTCTGTTCTATCTTTGTTTATTTACCGTTTTTGCGCCTCTAAAATGGAGATGAAAAAAAGGATTACCGAGGAGCTGGGTGGCAGGAAACCAGCCGAGGTGAGAATTTAATCTTATTTTATTTAACGTTAGACTTATTTTTACGACACTTTGCGCCATCGCTCCTTCATTTGAGGATTTAGTCGCTACTTAAAAACCCTTTGTGATATCTAATTTTCCATATACCAACAGAAACCCTTTAGTTTATCCTTAGTTT
Organism: Scartelaos histophorus; assembly: GCA_000787155.1. NCBI lineage: Eukaryota > Metazoa > Chordata > Actinopteri > Gobiiformes > Gobiidae > Scartelaos > Scartelaos histophorus. Next base: position 5,844 of record JACN01123004.1, on the reverse strand, counting down.
ATTCCCTAGTCTCAATTTAATCCCTTTTATTTCGCTTTACGCAAAAGACACCCGTGGGATCAGCGGCAGCGCGTTCGGGACTTCCCCGCGGCAGCGCCTCTGAGCGCGGCCACACACAGCACCACCTCCCGCTGTTCAAGATGGAGCCGGTGATAAAGCCACAAACACCCAGACAACAGTTGTGTGCAGACAGTTGGTGTTTCCCGCTCTGCCCCTCCATATGAAACCCGAGCCCGCTGATACGGAGCTAATCAGGAGCTAACAGCCCCAGTGGGGGCGGACGAGGCGAAGCTAGCTCCGCTTTAGCTCCGCTTTAGTTGCGTGTTAGCTCCGTGTTAGCTCCGGCGGCTGCGGGATAAGCGGCTTTGAATGGCACAGAAAGAGCAGCGCGGACGAAGGCGTCAGGACGCAGCTTGGAGAAGATGAAAATATTTAAAAATGACACTAATAATTAACTCTATATTATGGTATTTATTTGGGGAACCGTACTAATTAATGCAGCTACCTCCGAGCAGTTATTTACACTCCGCGTTTACTGAAACATAAAATACACAAAATGCACAAAATAACCAAAAGCACGGATGGTGAAACAGATTTAAACAAAGAGATGCTAATAAATGTATAGAATCGTGAATTAAAGCCCCGTGCCCCCGCGTTAACTCCTGTGCGTAAAACTGTCCCAGATCCGGACCCTTGCGGAGACTGGCGTGTGCGCAGCGTCCATAGTAACCGCGCATCAGAAAAGTTTGGCTGGAGGTTTAGTGTCGCTTTCCTGAGCCTTGGCGCGAACATAGACCACTGGAACCAGCAAAGACACTAAACCAACCAATACTAAGTCAGGACAGAGTCCGTACTAAACCAGCGCAGGAGGGAGATGGTATCCTTTGTTCACCAGGGTTAAGGGCGAACACAGAATTCGCTGGCCACAGAATTGAATTGCCGTCTTGATGATGATGATGATGATGATGATGATGATGATGATGATGATGATGATCTGTTCATTTGTTTAATTTGAGCCTCTTTGGAATGTGCTTTCATAATCTGCTGCAAAAATGTAACAAGAGACATGTTCAGATGTACATAAGTCCCAGTAATGTGTTTCTGCTGTAACATAGCCAGAAGCTCATAATGAAACCAGTAGAGATGTGGATACCTTCAAAACACTTCCAATACTATTCCTTTTGAATCCATGACTCCAATCAACAAAACCAATTCCATATACTAGTACAGTACCTGTCAGAAGCTGCGACACACCATCTCATTCAATGTTTTTATTTTATTTTAAATTGTGTTGAGAAAAAAACATATAACACCCTTGTGTGTTATTGAATTATTTTCCTTTACTACATAATTCCATATATCTTGCTTCATTTGATGTTTTATTCAAGGTAGAAAGGTAGAAAAACACTGAGAACATTGAGACTTTGTGTTTGTGGTTGTGTATATATTTCAGAATTTCCTGTATACATTAATCGATACACACGCGTTATTAAATGTAAGAGCAATGTAAGCATTGTAAGTAATTCTACAGTTTGTTGGGTCAGAATGTTAGCCATGTGTTTGTAAATGTTATGCTGCAACTTTGTGAAATGTCCATTTGTAATTTTCTAGAAATATCCTTTCTTTTAGAGCTGCATTGAAGAGAAGAGAAATATGTTATCAAAATCAAGATAACAGTTAGAAAATAAACTTAAATCATCAGACCTATTCTACAAACTGCTACAAAAAGCTTTTAACCATGTTTATACGGGTATTCATTTCCTGATCATTTCTTCAGTGTAGCTATACATAGAAGGGGCCCACAGCATTGCTGTGATGACCTTAATGACGACGTCAGCTCTGCAGACTTCTCAGTGCACTTGTTTCTTTTTATGACTTCATTTTTGATCAGTATTGTGATATAAAATGTCCACACATGTCAGAGATTAGAATTGTAGAGCACACACTAGCACAATATGTTTGCTTTAAAGCTGACACTGTGCAGACGGAGTAAAACTATATAAGGCTACAACACTGTTCTGCATAATAAATGACTGTGGTTATGAGCTGTGCAGCATATGGACAGACTAAATCAGCTGAAGTCTATTTTACAGGTTTTTGTGTCACTTATTTCTGTTTTGGTTTGTGTTTAGTGCACTGACAGCACAGTAATACTTCTCTGACTCTTGTTCTTAAAATTTAAGCAGCAGTGCAGTTGTGTTCATGTTGTATATTCTCTGTTAAGTGTCATGCTTGTTGTATCCAGGTGGTGGAGCTGCTCTTGGACAGCTGTGTCTCTGCAGATGGAGAGTTGGATGGTCTGAGCGAGGACTTTTCTGCTCTAGAGGTCCTGAGTCTGTGTAATGCTGGCCTCAAGAGCCTGAGCAAGATGCCCTCTCTGCCCAAGCTCAAGCGGGTCAGTAACATGTAACAGCATGCTAACAATACACTGACCTTGCTTTTGCCATGCCCCCTCTTTTCTTTTTAAATGCAAGTTAAAACAATCCATTCATGTGGGCTTAATATTAATATATACAAATACCTGATGTAAACTTCATTAAAACACAATTTCCTTTACTGGATGTTGTGTGGACAACCTTTAGGGGCTCTCCTACAATATCCCTGGACTTCACTTTGGGAACCACCGGACTCATGTCTTTAATCCACCAGGATTTGATTTAGTTGACAGCAGGTCTACAGTCCCTGACAAAAGTCTTGTTGCTTATCCATTTTGTAGAAACAAAAGGTTATAACCTGACTTTAAATTAATCGATTGGTTTTAGAAATGTCTCATATGAAAGCTAAAACCCTCCCAAATTATGCTCAATATACTAAAATAAATTTGCTTCACTGAAAAAAGATTGATAATTTAATGAACACAGAAAGGTCAGATTTTGGCAAGACAAAAGTCTTGTGGCCTTGTCATATGATGCACCCAATCCTAGATTACAGCCTCACCTGTGATCAGTTACTGATCAATCAATTAGTGGGTGTGTATAAAAAGAAGCCCAGCACACCAGACCTTCACATCAACTGCAACTTGACCTCTGACAACATGCCTAAGATCCACCCTGATCACCTCAATTCCATGTGTCAACCAGAACAGTTTGTAGAATTCAAATGGCCTCGAAATGGCCTCCATGGTCGAATCAGTGCACAGAAACCAGCACTAAACAAAAGGCAATTAAAAAAAACGCGTGGCATTTGCCAAGGCCCACAGCTGCTAAAAGGATGGACACTGGAAAAGTTGCAGAAGGTGGACTTGCCAGCCCAGTCACCAGACATGAACATCATGTCTCATTGAGCATGTCTGGGGTAGAATGAAAGAGGAAGCATGGAAGGCAAAACCAAAGAATCTTGGTGAACTCTGGGAGGCATGTAAGACTGCTTTCTTTGTTATTCCTGATGATTTCATCAACAATTTGTATGAATCATTCTCGAATGGATGCAGTCCTTCAATCTCATGAAGTCACACAAGATATTAAATATGGATCTCACAGCACCACTACTTAATTCACTGACGTTATGCAACATATTTTTGTATTTGAAGTAAATTCTTGTTAAATTTTCTGTAGGCGACAAGACTTTTCCAAAATCTGACCTTTCTGTGTTCATTAAATGATCAATCTTTCTTCAGTGAAGCAGATTTATTTTAGTATATTGAGCATAATTTGGGAGGGTTTTAGCTTTCATATGAGACATTTCTAAAACCAATCGATTAATTTAAAGTCAGGTTATAGGCTTTTGTTTCTACAAAATGGACAAGTGACAAGACTTTTGTCAGGTACTGTACATGCACAAGGACCGGGGCAGGCTCTGCTCTCTGCTCTCTGCTCTAACCATGTTGTGTTATAGTTGGAGCTGAGTGATAACGCGCTCTCCTCGGGGTTGGAGATTCTGGCTGAAAAGTGTCCTGCTCTGACCTACCTGAACCTGAGCGGTAACAGCATCAAGGATCTGAGTGCCATCAAGGGGCTGGTATGAAAACTGCACAAACTCGCACACTCCACACTATAAACCCCACACTGTGATCCTCCTCAGGTTCAGTTTAAATTCACATTAGCTTAGATCAAAGCCTGACTAATGTAAAACATAGCAGCTATACTGAGGGAAGAAACGGGACCTGTTCTAAACATAAACCCATTTTTAGTGAGACCAGTAGCTACTTCTAAACTTAAAATGACGAAGCCAACTTATAAATGAATCAACTATGATGTCCCCATGTGTCTGATCTGAGCAGCAGAAGTTCCCTGTGTGTGTAAGTGGAGCATTCTCCAGAAATGTACAAAAACATGATCCAAATGATACACTACAACTTGAAAAACCTGATGCCATGTGCAGTATTTCATTAGAACGATGTATGCTGATTGTGTTGTGAAACGGGAGTGACTTTACACATGGAGTAAAGGAAGGGGGACTTGGAGCGTCAAAAATGAAACTGAAACTTGTAAAACATGTTGATTTGGGTGAAATATAGTAGTTCCATTAATTAACCTACAGAAATGTAATGCGTCCCTTAAACTTTGTGTGTTATAGTGCATGCATTTAACGTGTGTGTACATGTGTAACTGTTGTCTCTGAGCAGCAGAAGCTCCCCGCTCTCCAGTCTCTGGACCTGGAGGAGGATGAGGAGGATGAAGAGCCGTGGAGAGAGAAAGTGTTTGAGCTGCTTCCTCAGATCTGCTTCTTAAACGGCTTCGACCAGGACCACAACCAGGCCCCTGATGGTGAGCGCCCCTGTGTGTTATACTGCACGCTGTGTAGGACACTGCAGTGTCCCCTCACTGTTAGTATATGCTCCTTTGTCTAAAGCAGGCGTGTCCAACCTATTGTCCTTTTTTTTTATACAAGTTTTGAAAGATCTAACTTGATAACGCGAATGTCAAATTTTTAGTGAATCTTTTTGAGGATTTATGAATGAATAAACGTGATGATTCATTTAGGCATGTTGTAAATGCACATATGATGATAATAATTTCTCCTTTAGAAACGACAACATTCTGTGTTTTAAAAGTTTGTGTTTTTCTACAGACGATGATGACGATGAGGCTGGTCCCCATGACGACGATGATGATGACGATGATGAAGACGATGAAGATGAGGACGAAGGCTCAGAGGACGAAGAGGTTGGACTGTCCTACCTCATGAGGGAGGGCATCCAGGTGAGAGACTCTGATGGAAGGCATCCAGGCCTCCATGTTTAAGTGTAAACATGTTAATTTCATTCTGTCATGTCTGGGTCTGTGCTCCGGTCACAGTTGGCACAGATGACACTTTTCTATTCATTCTGGCCTCACATAAAACCCCCAAAAATTTACACCTACAGCACTTAAAATGAGGCTTTGACCTACAGTCCCTGACTGAAGTCTTGTCGCTTATCCATTTTGTAGAAACAAAAGGTTATAACCTGGCTTTAAATTAATTGATTGGTTTTAGAAATGTCTCATATGAAAGCTAAAACCCTCCCAAATTATGCTCAATATACTAAAATAAATCTGCTTCACTGAAGAAAGATTGATCATTTAATGAACACAGAAAGGTCAGATTTTGGCAAGACAAAAGTCTTGTGGCCTTGTCATATGATGCACCCAATCCTAGATTACAGCCTCACGTGTGACCAGTCACTGATCGGTCAATTAGTGGGTGTGTATAAAAAGAAGCCCAGCACACCAGACCTTCACATCAACTGCAACTTGCCAGCACACCAGACCTTCACATCAACTGCAACTTGACCTCTGACAACATGCCTAAGATCCACCCTGAGACCAAAGCGTTAATTATCAAGAGGCTGAAGCAGGCATGAGCTTTTTCTGCGGATTCGCGGAATTCCGAATCTGGTGAATCTGGTGGTTCTTGAGATTCATG
>KN499418.1:2679-13410 GCA_000787155.1 Scartelaos histophorus | reverse complement strand
GATAAAGGGATGGAGAGAGAGGGATGGAGTGAGGAGGAGAAAGAAAGAGCTAGAGGGAGGGAGAGAAAGAGATTGATAGGAGGGAGAGAGTGAAATAGCGGAGAGAGAGAGAAGATGAAAAGCTGATGAGGACTGAATGTAAACAGCTCACTTTGGGATCACCTTGTCGTACATAAGAGGATTTCAGATGCAAATTTCAATTAAAAATGCAGAAAAAAGGACATTTCAAAGTTTGTTTTATCCGAAATCATCATTAAAAAAATGTAAAAAATGTAAATGGTTGCGTGGCTCGCTGGAATTTTAGACAAAAAAGTTTAAAAAGTTGAGTGGTGGTGAGTTTGCCAATGTCACGAAGGTCAAAAATCTCTCCTCTTTTTTAAAATTAGCAGGTAAAGCAATGGATTCTCTACAGAGACAGAGCTTAGAAACAGCTTGGATTTCAACAGAATCAATAAAAAAAGTACTAAACCGACAAAGTTAGGATGGATTTTCGAGATCTTTCTGGATTCTAACAGGATGAAGGGACTAGATCTTGTGTAACCTGTTTATTTTTTAAAGAAATTGTGAGTGAAATCTGTGTGAAGTCTCATCCGGCTTAAAGCATTCAAACTCCAGACACTTCACGCTTTATAACCTATGTATGAGTGAATATGAATAAAATATGGTCCTTCCAATTTCTCAGAGAAGGCCGGAGTGTCCGATGCTCCCCGCTCGTGAAAGGGAAGCTTTTTGAAACGTATAATCCTTAATTTAACCACGAAAATCCCACTGGGTCTTTTTCAGGCCAAGTTACAGGTCAAATCTACGTAGAGGAGAATCTGAATATAAAAAACAAGTCCTATATTACGCAGCATTGACTCTTGTGAGCTCCAAGCAGTGTAAAAATGTTATTACCTCATTAAAAACATACTCAGAGTTGTTAACTTCTATTTAATCCAAATCAAAACGCTCTGTTCCACCTTGTGATGTCATAAAGTGTCAAGTTACAGCTACATTTTACCTTTAGTTTAGTGGATATTGGCAATTCAAGGGATAAAATTAACCAAATGATTCTAGTGAAGGTGTATGGAGTTTAAAAACACAATGGAGCACTTCCTGTAACACCACATGACGTCACAAGGGGGAGTGTTTTTGGTTTAAATCGGATATAGATCAGAAAATAGCGTAAAATAGGCTAGTTTTTCTCACAGAATGTTAGAATCGGTAATGTGTGTTTGTCTAAGGCGGTATCCCATAATGCTTTGGGATATAAGCACCCAGAAAAGTTACGCAATACATCTTTAAAGTGCCCATATTAAGCTGTTTTCTGATCTATGTGATAATGTTTCCTCATCACAATGATACCCAGAGGTGTGTTTTGTTTCATTCACACGTTTAACATGCAAATCCTGCATATTTAGGCTCTTTTCTCAAACACAAAAAACCCTCCGTTCCACCTTGTGATGTCATGCGGTGATACAGGAAGTGCTCTATTGCGCTTTTAAATACCATACTCCTTCACTAGAATCGTTTGGATCATTTCAGCCCTAGAATTTTTAAGCTCTAAACAAAAAAGTAGATGTTAACATGAAAACTACCACTAAGTGACATCATAAGGTGGAACAGAGCATTTTGAGCTATGCAGATATAAACAGATTAATAATAAAAATGACTCAAACATGTGCGAATGAAACAAAAACACACCTTCACACCTTTAATCTAAATATATGTGTTTACTCAGGAAGGTAGGTCTTTCTGGAGGTTTTAAAAGGAAACTTAAAACACAAAGAAATCCATCTGTGCCTGAGACGGTCACAGCTGCAGAACAAAAGAACAGAACTACAATGGAAAAAGTTGAGTCACTGCTGGATTATAAAAAGATATTCTGAAAAGCTGATACATCATACTGTACAGACACAGACTGCTTTGTGTTGTAGTCGGTTACATTTATGTGGGCTGTGCAGGGGTGTAAAGGGCCCCACCAGTCGGTATGGGGAGGGGGGGTCCTAAAAACTGAAATCCATAACTTGATACTTGTCAGATTGTGTTAAAACGAAGCTCAGATTGAAGTCGAACTCGAGTATTGGAGCTTCAGACAGAGCAGTGCCTACGGTTAGCATCACACCTCCGCTGAATGGTGATGACATCAGCTCAAAGTATCAATGCTACACAGAATACTACCCAGATACATTTTGTTTTGCCTTATTCCACAAACTGATACACATCTCCATGGAGACAAGCACCTATAATTTAATAAATAAAATAGAGATATGTTCATACGGTACACGGGACCTCTGCCCAAAAAGTAATAACACAGACAAGCACGTGAGAATTCCTCGAGTTTAAGCTGAGCTGGAGGCCCGGTCGCATTTATATTGTGGAATTTGCTGTTTAATTGTCAGATTGCAGATTTGTTGACCTGGATTAGGGAAACAAAAAGCCCTGCCTCTTAACAAATGATGATAAGGTTTAATATTGCAAAACAGTAGATCTTTATAGGCCCCTGCCCCCCTTCTGAAATCACAGTATGGCATCATCTATTTCAAGAAATTCAGAAATGTACTGTTTGTGCTCTTTGGTCCATTCGTCAGCCTGTCAGGAGCGTAGGCTGTATATACTCATGGACATAGCTGCATAGTTGACCCTGCAGCCAAACAGGAAGTGAGCATGGGTGAGTTTCAGACTCTATCCACTCAAATTCTCTTTCTATTACAAAAAAACTAACAAAAAAAAGTCACTCTCCCAATAACTGCTGCTGTCAGGCTCCATATTTGGGTCTTAAACAGTTTGTATTAACCTGCTCTGCGTGATCCTGGTGTTTTTATTTTGATATTTTGTCCGTAAATGAAGATATGAACTTTAATAACAGATAAATCAGGTAACTTCTTACCCTGAGGTTTCTTTTGCTAGCATTAGCAGCAGGTTTAAATGACAGCGTTGTGAAGTGCCCACTCCCTGCCAAACCAGTGGTGCACTCTCTACTTGATGCACACAGCTGTAACTCAGCTCCAAGTTCATCCCTGTAACCATGAGCCTCCATGAACTTCATTTGACTGGAGCCAAAGTCCACCCTTGATGTGTCATCGACAGAGGATGTGGATTTGCCACCAAATAAAAATAAGGCCACATGGAATGGATGTCACAGTAAAAAGAATAACAATCATGGATCGCCTCATCGACACCAGTGAGTGTTTGTACTCATACAAATCATTATTTATCTGTGGCGAGGTCTGATATAACATCTGCAGTGGAGAAGGCGGCGCCAAATCTAAAGTTGTAACATTACCAGTCAACATGGACAGAGCAAATACTGTGTCTCCTCCACTGACCACTGCACAATCTTTGTGTCACTTTCTCCAATTTCTCCAACATCTTCCACACACACATGGTTTATTTTACCACGTGTGACCCAGATGAACTTGCTGATGTCTCCTGTGTTCCTGTTGGGAACCAACTGAATATGACTGAATACATGAATACATCAGTGGGTTTGAAATTAAGTGCAGGAGCCAGGACCAGCAGGGTTCTGTGCTTGGAAACACTTAATATCTTGATCCAAAAATCCTATATATATTTTCAGACTGTATCCCACGTGCCCTCACTGTAACATGTGTCCTCTGTCAAAAATATCCCTCTCTCCACAGGGGGGCGTGCTTTTTTTCTCCCATCAAACAGTGTATTACATGTAGTGACCCCCGTGGCTCCGCAGAGCTGCAGATATGAACACATGACATTTGCTGACGCAGCGCCCGCCTCTGTCCTTTGATACTTCCTCTGCAGTAACGGCGTTTTCAATTAACTTTATGCCATCTCCGGAAGAGAGACGATACCTTATCCTCTGCTCTCCCATTTAACGGATGCTAAAATGAAGTTCACTGTGGGTGAGGTCAGGCTCCACGTGGAACTGGGGGGACAGGAGAGAGGGGGATTATGGGAAGGCGGGGGGCAGTGCTTTATTGAATACTCGGTCAAACGTTGCTAGTCTTTTTATTGTGGACATTCAATCAGTAGAAGACATGGAGGAGAGGAGCAGGGAGGTGGTTCTGCTGCTTACACATGAAGTGTACTGTAAGCTAAAGATGAACTATGGACCGTCTCTGGTTTGGACATCTGCCTGTCTCCATGGAGATGTAATGACTCTGCCTGGAATATTCCACAGTATGCCATTGTAAAACACCGATGTAACAAAAAATATGTTTTGAATTAAAAGACATAGCCATTGTAAAACACCGATGTAACAAAAATATGTTTTGAATTAAAAGACATTTTCGATGTTTTTCTACTTGGATGTGGGATAGAGGTTTAACAAAACTCTGGGTCTGGAAACATGTCCAGTCTTCCAGATTCTACAGGGAGTGATTGACAGGCGGATTAACCAATCAGAGAGATGCATGCTCCATTCTGGTCGCAGTTTAGGAGTAAATATTAAAAAAAACAAAATAAAATAAACCCCAGAGAACTGAGAGATGGTGCAAATTTGTGCAAAATCAACTATTGACACATTAAAAAGCACTTTAAATTATTTTGTGCACGAATTGCACTATACAAATCTATAAGTCTTGCCTTGTCTTGCCTTAATAAAAGAAGAATTTCCAAGAGGATCCGAGATATCTTCCCCATTTAAGAGATGTGCTACCGTGGTTGGATCGTCCCAAATTGGGATGGAGGTTTTTCAGGCTCTATAGTCCTGTTCCAGACCATTTTGGATTCAAACAGAAGGGACTGGCTGAATTGCAATAATCATAGAATCATAGCTGTAGAAACAGGTTCCTTGACTTCCTCACAGCCTTTTCATAGAGTCATTTCAGGTGTGAATCTATAATAGTTAAAAACTCAGAAGTTGTTTTGCATAATATGTAGATTTTGTGTTTCTTTTTTCACCTCGAGCAATTGTCTGAACAAACTTGTATCACCTCAGCTTTACAAAATGATGTACAGACTCCCATGTAAACACCAGCGGCAAATGTCTTCTAGATCAAGAGACGAAACTTCGGGCTCGACTGTGGAGAGCTATCGACAGCTCAGACTGAGGCTGCCACAGAAACATGGATTTTCTCTCACACCGCTCACTCCTCCCGGTCAGAGCTCCCCAAGGCTCTAGACACTAACAGATCTGAACAAGGAAGTTTAAGAGGGATCGAGCTGGTCATGATGTGTGCAAAGACGCAACTTTTTTCTACCATTTATGCGATTCAAAGCTATCAACTGGATTTTGTGTTCTTTATTTTGTTAATTTATGTGTTTAAAATGTTCCTCATGAGAAGTGGGTCTGCATTAATTCATACACTTGTTGCAAATAAGAGGATCACGCCTTTTTTTTTTCATTTTCACTAGAATCATTTGGGTGATTTCAGCCCAGGAATTGCCAATCTTTACTAAAATAAATATAAAATGTAGCTGTTTCCTTTTAACACAGAATTACTCATGTGTGAATGAAACAAAATAACTCCAAGTATATTATTATTGACGAGGTACTAATATTCTAACATGACTTTTAAACGAAAAATAAAAGTTAAGCTCAAAAGAAGTGATATTTTGTTTTGTTAATTGGCAACCGTGAGACATTTTCCATCATTCTGAAAACAACGGACAGCACCAGAATAAAAGCAATTACAGCGCCGTTTAGAGTCATCCCGTTGCCATTTATTTTGAGTGTATTATTCCTTAATTATCTCCTAACATCTCCACTTTGGTTTACAAATATCAGTTTCACTTTAATCCCCGACGCAGACTCCTCTCTGATCCTAATCAAGTGTGCTTTTGTCTGCTCGTATTTTCAGCGCAAAAAGCCCAAGTGGAAAATGACATATTAGCAGCATTAATGGGAAAGTTAGGGAGTCAAATTGAAGCAATTTGTAAACAAACCAGTCACAGCTTCCACATCACGGCTCCTTCAAATTAGGCCCAATTACAGCCCATTACTGTGGAAATTAGATCTGGTTTTTTATTTATAGATTTTTTTTTCCCACTAAAAGCTCTGTGCACTATCCAATCATCTCCGCAACTCAAGTGCGTATGAAGTTGTTATCTTGAAAGCGTCAGTGCGAGTTAGGGTAATATTTATTAGCTGATGATATTTCCAAGCAGTAACGACACCTGAGAAATTCGTGTCATTTTATATAAGAGGTGTGCACTGTTTTCAACGCGCTGCCAGGCTATTTTAAGGTTTAATGAGTCTGTCGCAAAGGTAAATGTTGTTTCAAACTAATGACAGTGACAGCAGGAGAACTAAAATTAGAGTTTGATCATCAAATCTTCTCTATAATGAGCTCTTTAATTGGGGAAAAATGGTTTTCTTTCACCATCGGAAGTTCATGTTGCTAAAATTGCTCTCTGTTTGAAGTCTAATGAAAAAGTACAACCTGAGCCAAAAAAGTTCATCTTTTTTGTGATCAATATTTTTATTAGATTTTTAGTATTCATGGGTGGAAGGGATTCATTGGCAAACAATATATAAGTGCACATGTGTACAAAACTTCAGAAATTACAACATTTTTATCCTTATCACCCACGACTCCATCCTGCCCCCAACCCCACCCCTCCCCAGGACCTATACCCCCCCGACCCCCACGTATATTCATCAAAAGATACATACAAATATACACATGTATATACATATGTGGATACACACACATGCATACATACATATTTACATATCCATGCATATACACAGAATAATGGGAACAGTAGAAACAACAGCACTAACAGTAATAACAATAATAATATTATTTTTGTTTTTTATTACTATCATCATCATTGTCGTCACAGTCATCATCATAATCATCATTAAAAGAAACAAAAGGATGCATATTTCCATAGCCTTAGCTTGAGAGAAGAGATTTTAAGTTTGGCTTTATGGATTGATGAAGCCCATTGCTCTAATGATACAATATCCATGAAGTCCAGAATTGACCTTTGCAGGTGCCCTTTCCATGAATGTTAAACATCAGCTGGACGTATCATTCAGGAAAAATATTTCTGGTAGGCACAGTATTGTTTTTGTCATATTTCAGAAAGAATTTCTCCCAAAAGGAGAATATAGTGCATTCCAAAACTAAATGGATAAATGATCCTGCTGCATCACAGGCACAAAGTGCAACTGGGAGAGGGAAGAGCCTTTATTTTGAACAATATGCAGGCAATGAAATAAGTTCTATGAATAATATTGAAATGAATAGTCTGGTGATTGGGGTTATGAGATGAGAGCTGTAGATTTTGCCAGTTCACTTTGGAACAATCAAAGTGAGCGTCCCACTGCTCGGCGACTTGCACTGAGTGATCCAGAGCTATCTGTAAAAAAGAATATATTCTAGTTAAGTGGTGAGCTGGATGAGCACAGGGAGGCGTCTCCATATGTGCACACTGCTATCTGTAAAAAAGAATATATTCTAGTTACTCGTTTTTGGATCACATATAAAGTGGTGAGCAGGATGAGCACTGGGAGGGGTCTCCATATGTGCACACTGTTGTTTGCAGTTGAAGGTAAAAGAAAAATGACGTTCCAGGTAAGTTATAATTTTTTATTTTGGAACCATAGGAGGCCAGAGGAGTTTCATATATCACCCAGTGTATGTACTGTTCTGCTCCAAGGGGGAAAAGAAATAAGACGGGTTCCTATTTTGAGACTGCAGTTTTGAGTTATTGAGGAATGCAAAAACCATTTATCACTTAGTTTACAATGTGTATTCAAATAGTTCCAAACTCTGATTATTTCCGTTATTATGGATGCATATCTTATTGATGTGCTTGGAGAGATCCTGCAGTATATATAAAAGTCGATGGGGTAATATTATATTTCCCTCTAAATGTTTCCAGGGGGCAGATAGGGCGGGGCTCAGAAGTAAATACATTTTTGTTTCCTCTCAAATGGAGTCCGGAGATTTTCAACTACAATAATAGTCACTTGCACACTGGCTATCCTAACTTGATTTCTGGAGTTATCAAGATGAAAAATGTGCATAATTTCTTTCTATTTGTTAACTTTCTATTTGTTGTCACAATTTTAAACTATCTTTATATAAATACATGGTTTTCATAGTACTTTTTTCCTACATAACTAGTAGTTTTTGAACTCTTTTGCAGTTTTGTGAGAGCAGTTTGGGTCAGATACATATTAATATTGAATCATTTTGAGAGCTTTTGCCACACTCCCTTTTTAGTCGACTACTGAATCAGCAAATGTCTTTAGTCGACCAAGAATTTCTTAAGTCCTACAAAATACAACAGTTACTTTAAAATTCTATTGATTAACTGGCACAACCTGTTTTGAATAATCTGATTTATCTTCTTACTGTAAACATACACCAAAGACAGATCTAATTATTGGGTTATCAGATTACTCTAGTTATCTGATTTTACCGCTGACATAAATGTACCCACAGCTCCACTTCCCTCTGGCTCTGCTCAAGTAAAAAAAAAATGAGTGAAGAAACAGACCGAACCCTTCCACTGCACCAGATGACGTCTCAGTGGCGCCTCCAAGTGGTCTCGGTCAGAATCACATTGTTTCTAAGGCGTGTATGGTGTCTGTGGGAATAAAGAATGAACTTGTTTCGTCGCTGTAGCGTTTGATGTACTTGACCTTATCGTGTCCTTGGGGGGGGAGAAATATCCAGGAAGCACTCAAACGCCTCATGAATCATCTCGGATCATATCAGGGCTGAGGCTGCTTTGGTGCAGGCTGTTTATTATAATGTATTCATGGGCATATACTTCCTGAAAAAAACAGAATAAGCCTTAACCTAGTGGGACTTTTGGTAACACTTTACAACGCAGTGAGCTCTCTGCGAAATGAGAAGATAGAAAAAGTCTGATAACTCCGATGACAAAATCCATCTTCTACAGCTGAAAGTGCATATTTTTCTCCAAAAAACACCTAGAAATACTCATAAACAACGTATCAAGTGCAAGAAGCAGTAGGTACTAGGTATGATGCTAAAAACTGATTTATTAACATTATATCGATTCAGATTCAAGTTGAATTTAGAGTAACAGACTTTCAGACAGAGCAGTGCCTCTAGTTAGCACCACCCCCAGACAGCTGCAAAACATCAACTGGCTGAGCGTCAACTTTTTGTAAGAGGATGGAACATGTACAAGTAACAAAAGGGTCCAGAGTGCATTCATAGTTCAGAAATAAAGAAGTACAAGAAGTAATAAAGTACTGCATTTCATTGGTATATGCGCAGTATATGAAAAACAACAATCCGTGATCATATTATATTTTAAAATTTTTCTACAAATCTTCGAGCACCACATGGATGCTGGATTATAAAAGCACCTGGCTGGATTTTAGCTCTAAATTGGATCTGAGATAAAAAAAATAAAAAAAACCTCTTCTCCAAACACATGCTAACTCGCTCACGAAACACGCCCAAATATGGATCTTCCTGCACTTCCTGTGAGCAGAACTACAATAACGTTAAGCCCGAAAGCGTGAGTGAAAAATGAGAGCGTATCTGGAGTTTGTCTGGAGATCTGCAGCCCCGACCCAAGCTCCAAAAAGTCATGAATCAAACGAAGAACTTTCTCCTAAGAACAATAAAACCAGATTTATGATAACTACAACTTTGGATGTTTTATCTTATCTCAAAGTTTCCAATGACTAAGCTAAAATTGTCACTTTTTTTGCAATTTTTTTTATCATTTTAAAAGGAAAAATAAAAATAATCCTGCGAAATTATTCAATCAATAATTATGACATATGCTGTTCCTGAGTTTACTGTCTTAAAACTTTTACTTGGTTTGAAGTTTTTGTTATAAGCACTTTTTATAACTCCCTAGAGGCCAGTGATGCTAAAGCTAACAATAACTAGAATGCAAATGTACCAGTGTGCACTTTCTGACTGTCACTTTGAGTAAAACACTTACATATTAGATGCAGGTAGTACACAGATGACTTATTTGCAACCGTCTGCTCCAGAAAAACTTGAATTTCCCTCAAGATCAATAAAATATTTCTCTTTCTCCCTCCCTTCTTTGCCTCCCTTTCCTTATAGAGCAAGACGAATTTTGCTCAAATACAGGAAAAAAGGGTTCATTATTGTTTTAGCACTTTTTTTTATTACATTTATCCACTTCAAATGAAAGAATAGGACACTTTTCACACTGGGGATGTTCTTCCTGGACATGTGTGGCTGAATGCTCAGCGGTTACCATGGCGACACAATGCGCACATTAGCAATCGCTTCCAAAAAGACGTAAGATTATGTGAAAACTCAAGAAAAAATGCAAAATGGATTGAAACAGGGACATATTCAGGAGCCCTTGATCGATACGAGCGTTCATGGGTCTGTTTTAGTTGTTTTTCCAACAAAAAAGTGAACTGAAAAGCATTTGGTTCGTCAGTTTTTTCTGGTTAAATTGTGTTAAAACAAAGCTCAGATTAAAGCCTTCTAATCTGAGTAAAAGAACTTCAGATAAATCCTGCAGGAAATACTGATAACATAAGCCGCAAAACACAAACGGAAAGAGCTCCAGTTATGATTAGTCTATATAGTGGTATAATTAAAAGTACGTGGAGAGTCAAGTGCGAACAGAAATAGAGCAATAATTAAGTCTAGACGTTAAGCCAATATATAAATGTAGTGTGCATGAAGGCCGTGATGGCTCTCTTAGGATTTAATACTGCATAATTACAGAGTACAGGCCCCAGTGGGACAGTACAGACATGGCCACATCCACCTATATGACACCAGACTGAAGTGTAGTCCGCAAAAAAAATGAATACACTAAAACACAAGATAATCACAC
>KN499415.1:0-15424 GCA_000787155.1 Scartelaos histophorus | reverse complement strand
CACTCTTTCTGATTACCGAACATCAAAAGACTTTGGACTGCGATGCAGATAGTACACAGTGAACTTATTATGACCTCAAGAGCTGCTTATATAATATCTCTGCACTGGGCCAAGACAGATTTTGCTCAAATACATAGAAAAGAAAGACACTCCACACTGGATTTTGGCAGAAAAGTCGACTCCATTGATGTATTGATTACATGGGGGTTGCTGCGCAGGCATTTCAGCTTTGTTCTACCAGTTGTGCGGTTTAAATTTGTGTTATTGTTGTTGCTCTCACTGCAACCAGACAGCTCCTGTGGTTTTCTATTTGATACTAGTATTTGGTTCTAGTATTCATGTTTTTCACTGACTTTTTAAAGGTCACATATTAAACACAATTGACTTTTGTAAGCTTTTAGAATGTTGTTATCTCCGCAAAAACATACCTGGAGTCGTGTTTTGTTTGAATCATTTATTTTATTATTAGTCTGTCTGCATCTCCAAAAATCAGAATGCTTCAGTTTTCAAGTTTATGTTTTGTTCAGTAGAGTTTGGGATTTCCAGGTTTGAAAACAATGATTCTCGTGGAGTACAGAGTTTAAAAACACATTGGAGCACTTCCTGACATCACAAGTTGTAATGAGTGCCTTCTGCTTCAAAAAAAAAAACTCTCAGTCTCGATAAATATGCAGAATTTGTCTGTTAAACATGTGTAAATGCAACAAAACACAACTCCAAGTGAGTCTGTAATGAGGAAACAACATTATAATATAGATCAAATAGCATAATACAGCCTCTCAATAATTTTAATAATTAAAAAGCAATAATAATAATAGCAATAATAAAAGTAAACCAGTGTGATTATTGAATTTCTTTTTTTTTTTCTTTTTTTTTTTTTTTTTTTTTTTTTTTTTTTTTTTTTTTTTTTTTTTTAAGAATTTGCTTTGCCAATTGTTTTTTTTTGTTGTTTTTCTTTGCTATTTGACAAATGAAAAATAACATCAAATCCAAAATGGTGGTTGATCAATGTGAGGAAAAAAACAAGATTTTTTTTTGTCACATCATTCTAGCCCCTCTTCTCTGGTATATCTATAGAGCGTAGAACTCGCCTTGCAAAAATGTCACGTAATGTTGTGCAACGGTTGCTTAGTGACAGAATTATACAGGAACATGAGTCTCGGGTGTAACATGCGAAGAGATGAACAGAAATATTAGTGCGCTTCCTCTTCTGGAGCTTTGCGTCAGCAGCACTCTTCAGTTGTACTCTGTTTTAATTATTAAAGCTGATGGATAAATCTTTGATGCACAGGAAATTAAAGAGCTCCTGTGTGGAGTGGTCGCGGCCAAAAAAGAAGTGGAGTAAGAGCGAGAGGAGAGCAGGAGATATGAGAATGTAGCATGAGACAAAGGTCATTCACTGAATACTGAACAAAAGGGTTAAAAGGAAGGAAAGGAATGAATTGTGTGGAATTGTAACGTCATACTGTGGAACACTTCAGACATGCAGATGATGAACCTGAAAAGTTACATGGTGTACCTTTTAAATGTGGCTATACACAAGGAACTATCAATCAGCTGCAGATACGGACAGGAAAAAACAGTCTTTTCCAACAACTAGTGGTGCCCGACTGATGATGGACTTTGCTTCAGTGGAGTCTTAGAAACATGTGATTTAGCTGATCGTGTCCCACTCTTGATTGTCCTCACACGCCTGGATTAGAGCCTGGGTTGGAGAGGATGTCACCATGTTGATGCTGCACGTGCAAATACCAAAGACAGTAAAGGTCAAGACAAACACATGTTTCTGTTGTTGGAGAAGGTTTGTCTGGCAGGTCCGTCTCTGTATGTGGAGACAACACGGTGGCCAAACCTGCTCGTCAAACTCCGAGCTTGACAGATCTCAACCTAAGCAGGGCTGTGCTGGTTAGTACTTGGATGTGTGAGCACTGGGAATTCAGGGGCCATAGTGGTGCGCCAATGGCAAAAAGTATTGTTGTGTCCTTAGGCAATAAAGTTCACTCACACTGGATATATGAAAGCGGCGTGAGTGATGACAGTGGTGGTACAGGGCTCATAGCGCTGTAGCCACTCAGTTACAGAGCAGATCTTAAACCACGACTTGTTTGTTGCTGGTTTCTTGCTCTCCCTGATCCAGATTTTACTGCAGGTATTTACAGTGTCAGTACACAGTATAGTCCAAGTACTAACCAGAGCCAGCCCTGCTTAGCTTCTGAAATCTGACGTGATCAGGATTTGTTGTCTATTCTAATAATCTTTTAAAGGTAAAGTTTTTTTTTTTTTTTACATGAATATGTTTGGCATTACCTGACTTACCCCCGACAGCGTCCCATGAGCTGAGTTCTTGCCCGGTTTTGGTGCTAATGAAAGTAGTTCCGGCAAGTTGGCTGGGGTCGTGAAAATAAAGCGTTTTTCTTCTCAAAACAATATGTGTTCAAAAGAGCGAAACATTTGCATCACAAAACCGTCGTCGACTACAAAGTCAAACCTCATATCCTCATGATCGCTTGGCACCATTTTCTCTCCATTTAACATTTAATTAACGTGAGAGTTAACATGAGATGCTAACTTTCGGAAGCGCAGTGATACGGAGAGAAAATAGTGCCAAGCAACTGACTGACTCTGGCCTGACTTTTTTGTCGACACGGTTTTGTGATGCAAATGTATCACACTTTTGAACACATATTGCTTTGAGAAGAAAAACACCTTATTTTCATGACCCCAGCCATCATGCCGGAACTACTTTCATCAGCACCAAAACCGGGCAAGAACTCGGCTCACGGGACACCGTCGGGGGTAAGTCAGTGTTTATGCACCACACTGTGACGGGGATGACATACAGATTCATGTCAAAAAGCCCAAACTATGCCTTTTAACTTCAAACATCTGATCATAATCTTACCTTTGCTTGCTTGAATATAAATAAGTCTCACATATACACACACACTAGCAGAGAAGCACTTATCCAACACATTTTTGACATGCAGTCTCTCACATCTCAGTTACTTATGTTGTTTACCTTCTCTCCTCACTGCAGCTCAGTACATCGTCATTATAATTCAACGCTTCAGAAGAGCGCTCCGTCTGATTGCCCGGTCTGTAAACCCTGCGCCGCATATGCACTGAATATTAGACAATAAACCCACATTAGACCAACTGTCAGTGAGGGATGTGCCCAGGCTGTGCAGAGGTTAAAGCCGCTCAGAAATGCATTGGACTCGCTACATGCCCCGTGATCATCCCATCAACTGTGCTCAATGTTGCGAAGGAGGGACAGAAATATTACACAGTGATTTCATTGACATGCAATATGGGATTTATGGGAGTGGAAGACGCTCACTCATCTTCATTTGATCTGAGCGCGATGACAAAGTTACGCAAAGCTCCATCTATAACTGCCCGGTTTATGGCAAGGCGACAACTTCAGACTCCCTCGCAGATACTTTGCGGGGAATGTTTTGTTCATTGCAACATTAAAAGGTGTAATATTGTGGCTTTAACTGTCAGACGTGGCACATTTCAAGTTTCAAGAAATGCAGATTAATTAGAGCCACGCCTTTGTGAATTGGACGAATGAATAAATTGGAAGATGGTTTATGGGCTTAAAAATGGCATAGGAAATTTTTATTATTTACCCGAGTGTTTTTGAGACTGGTAAAGGGCCACCATCTGCTTGTTTTGCAATGTTTCACAGTATGGCATTAAATTCATGCCCGGGACAAGTTACAGGTCATATCTGTGGAGAACCAGCCTTGTTCACAGTGGGAATGCATGTTTTTCTCTGGATTTTTACGCACTACAAACACATGTAACTGAATAAATACTATAGAGATCATTTTAAAGAAGATTTTTTGTGCTAAAGTGAAAGTAAAGTGGATAATTTTCTTATAATTTGCAGATTTGAAATAGCGATATTCATTAAAACGATTTATTTATTACATTTTTTCCATTTGTACCAGAATTAGTACATGACACTGCTAAATCTTATATGTATCACCAATTAAGAAACTGAATAAACCAAGTACAGAACAGTGGACATCGGTCATGGCATTAAAAATGGGAGTTGATCGGCAATATGGCGTCTTGAAAATGACCAAATAAAATGCAAATGCAACTTTGGGGGTAAATGATAAGGGGAAATGTCTATAATATAGTAATAAAGGTCTGAAAAGCAGATTTTGCTTTAATGCCGTCAGGTGGAACATTACAGAGAAAGCAAAGAGTTAAACATCGCATTCGACGATACCAAAAATATTTCGTTTTGCACATCAACGTCAAGCTCCACACTCCAAACATCTTCAAGGTTTAGTTCAGGAAGTGCGAGACGACACGGTCCACGAGCCACTGACGGCCATTTTATGTTGATGAGATGTTTTACGCTTCTTTAAACACAAATTGCAAAAATATCTTGGCGTGATGTGTGTCCTGCGGTGCTGTGGAGCTGTGATTGTGGCCTTGAAGGGCTGAATAAATGTGTCAGTGAAGCGCACCGCATTAAGGCGCTATAGACCAAGAATGCTCTCACTGCCAGCCATTCAGAGCTGATAAAGCCCATCAGCCGAGTGGGGAAAATATAAAAGTGTACGGAAAAAATATCCCACTCCACATGTAACAGCTGTCATTAAAGGGCACGCATCTGGATTTATGTACACTGTTTACATTAGGCATTATATGGAAAAAAACATATATATATAGTTACCTTTTTTCGTCCAATTAAAGAAAAATTATTACAATTATTTAAGAAAAATACGCAAACTAAAATGTGCTCCTGACTCATGGTTTGAAATCAGGAAGTGGTCCTTTAGAGAAAGACATTGAGGCTACATTTTACCAAGGTTATGTAATTATGATTAGAAGTGTTTAGGACCTTTGGCTCATTTAATACTTTAATACTTGCCTAGAACTAAGTACAAATTGATTTTTAATGGACTTCTATGCGAACAGCTGATAAAAATATTTAAAAAAAAAAAAAGGATATGTCTTCCTGAATCAAATAATAGCAGTAATGTCTCTGTCATGTAGTTACTCTATATATTTCAGTTATTATTACAAACATTTATTACAAACTCACAGTCCGTTTTAAAAACAATGCAAAACAATAAACTTTTATGTTTTTAAAAGACCATTTGTGAGTGACATTATTATTTCATTTGCACCGTTTACATGAGATTAATACAGTTCAGAATAAAACATAATTCCGCTTTTAAAAGACCATGTAAACACTTAATTCCTAATGATGTGTTTTCCATTTAAACCTTAATTCGGACTTATTATTTTCATGTAAACTCAAAGGAAATTTATTAAAATTTGATCTATTTAATTCGGAATAATTTAATTTAAAATGAAATACATCATGTAAACGTGGTCATTGTTAGATTTGTTCAGCCGGCAGATAATGCTGTACATTAAAGTTCTAAGTACAGCATGCAGGGTGTTCACTTGAGCAGTAACAACACCTTTATGTAACAGATAATACTCCCTACAACTGTACAAATCATCATATCATTGCCACTGTCTTTTTATGAACTCTTCATAGATGTGTTTTTATATTTTATTACCTATTTCTAATCTATTTTCCTGTCTTTCTTGCTACTTATTTAGAATTTGTTATTACCATTTATTTTATTATTATTATAATTTTATTTACTGTTTGCTATTATATTATATTATGATGTTGGAGCTACTGTGTTAAAAAAAGTCCCTTGTGGATCTATAAACATTGTCTAAGTCACACTCGTCCATCATGGCTTCCTCAAACTGGATTTTTTGTCATTAATCCAGAGGTGGGCTGTGTACAACCGTTTATAATATAATTTAAACAACTTTATATAACTTGTATAAAAGCCAGACTTACATATAAGAGTATGTGCTGAGCATAGAGAATCCTGCACTGTCTATGCATAATCTTGGTTCTCTGAGTTTTGTTGATAGAATGTAGTGATTTTGCATAAGATATGGCTCTTTTATTTATTCATTTATTTATACTTGAACTTTTGTAACTTGTTTCATTATATTTACTGTTTTTTAAGCTTTTCTATAACTAGAGTTACATCAAATCCTGGCTTGTTCTGGTGACTGCTGTACAATGTTGTTGGTGTAGGTGTTTTGTTTTTTAACTTTTACTTTTGTTTTGCCTTAGGTCACCGTACTACGACAAAAAGATAAAAAGCATTGCTAGCCTCAACAGATTGGTCAAGGGATGTCTTAGCGCAGAAGTAGTTTGGAATTCACACTTAATTGGAGTTTGGGGCCAGTATGTATTTTTAAAAATAAAGTTGCTGTTTATTTTGTCAAACTCAACACACCACAAAACTGAACTGAAAATCACTGCGGTATATTTAAAATTCTTTACCTGAACTTGCATCATAAGGGGATAAAAGGAATCTGACGCCGCATAAACCTGTCTAGACTTTTCAGTTTATTTGCGTAGCCATTTTGAGACGCTACACACGACACATTCACTCTAAGCGAGGTGAAGTGTCTTGCCAAAGGATGCAAAAACCACACTACAACAACTGATATTCTCATATTACAAATGCAAATTCGATTTAGACTTTTATACTACAATATGAAAATCTCCAGCGAAACTTTTCTGTCATTTGTTCGGACTCACTTGTTTGTTGAATTATACTACGGCGCTCCCAGTGGGCCAAAATTGGACACGGATCTCATTTATTATTTAAGCGTATACTAAAAGGTTTGTAAAAGTCGAGCAACAGAATTCAATTAGCAGGGAGGAACCACAAAACACCAAGAAATTATTAAAACTTGTCAAAAAGAGAGGAGAGCGAGACAGCGATCTAATAAAAAAAAGTCTTACATGAGGAAATGGGCCCCAAAATGAAAACGCATCTAACAGAAATCTTAATTAAAGGAAAACAGCGCAGAAATGTTTCACTTGTGTATACGGCGAGGCCTGAATAGACGGCGAGCAGCGAGGAAAGTTTGAATAATATTCATTCTGTCGCAACAAATCAGCTGGAATCAGTGGATCGTGTGGCTCGGTGGCTGGAGGGTTTGGGGACTAAAAATGAAAATTGGAGGTTACATCAGGACTCACTAACTACTAACTTACTAACTGTACAGTGATGCTGTGTATTTGGGCAAGACTCTTAATGTGTTAGTGTGATAAGTGGGTGAGTGATTTGTGGCGGTGGTGTTGCGTATGGAGATGATAATTTTACATTTTGTTCGTTCTAATTCACAATGTCGACATCCTGTTCAAAACTGCAGTAGTACATTTTGTGTTATTTCACTGTACCAAGCTACAGATGTTCTAAATGTGTGTATTCATTCTTGAAAAATGGCTATGTGGTATTTTGAATCATACATGTATGACCTGAAGTCTGAATCTTTACTATAATATAATAATAAACTACAGAGAAGTGGGTGGAGATAGGGGGTAGGTGAAAACAGTTTTTTTTTTTTTTTCATGAATCAACCAAATATAACTTATATATATTTTTAATGACAAAGCACTATTGTAGCATGATTAAAACCTCATTGATTTTATGCAGAATGTCCTCTTAAGCAGCGGTAGTTCAGTTGCTAGAGGGATGACCTCTGATCCAAAGGTCGGTGGTTCGAATCCCGCTCTTAGCTCTAAACATCACTGGTACACAGCAAAAATGAGAGGGTTAAAATTTCAGGGTTAGATATTTCAGAGTTGTTCTAACACAAAAAGCGTTATTTTAACTATTTGAAAGTTAAATGGGATTTGAGTTGGGGTTATTTGCCAGAGTTGATACAGTTAAAGTTAATTCAAGTTCCCTTGGTGTTAATTTGGCACCTCCCACCCACCACCTCAAACTCTCACGAGAACAGACCAGTTTGAACCAGTTTTGTAAATAATTTCATCTTAAATTAACTAAAATAAAGTGTAAAAAAACACCTCTCTGTGTTGTTTAGCTAAATCAGGATAACCCTATAGTGTTATCCGTTTACTGTCAAAAAGTGAATATAACTCTTAATTTTGTGATTAAAGAAACACTTTGCTCCTGTGTTACTTAATTAACATTTCCTAAAATGTTCAATTAACTCTAAAACAGATTGGACTCACATAAACCCTGAGAAAATGTTAAATCTGATTCTGAGAGTCAATTTTAACACCCCACTTTTTGCTGTGTAGTGGTAGTGTGGGTAGTGTGATTCCAGCCCCCATAAATGAATATTGTCAGTGTGTTCTTGGGCAAGACACAGCCCACTTTGACCTCAGTGTCTGTGTGTACTGGTGTAGAAACGGGTGGGGGGTTCGTTGGTGTAAAGCACTTGTGACGAGAAGGTAGATAAACACTGTATAAATGCAACTTTTTACCATTTAATTCATGAACAGGAATAGTTTGTTTTTAAGAATGTTTCAGTTTAATAAAGCCTAATACTTCTTAATAAATTCTTAGTTCATGCTTTATTACAGCACCAGGTGTTCTGTACATGCAGCTGTTATTTTTCTCACTACCCAAGACTGGGCAAGTTTCCAACCAGGTAGAAAAGTGTTATATAAATATGACAGTTCATCATTTTTACCTTTGACGCAGCAGCACAGAGGCACAAGTTATAGTTCATAATCTTCTTTGGACAGTGAAGGAAACAGTTGCTAATAAAAAGATTAAAACAATTTGAAATGAAAGCCATGTTAATTAATTGTAACTGTTCTAGTCTACAATTAAATCATGTTAGTTTATATTACAAATGAGAAATTATTAAGTCAAATCAGCCTGGGCTTTTAAGCAAGCCATACTACAGTATCACAGTAATGCTCCTCTGTTTCGTTGCCAGATGGTCTCAGTATTGACCAAAACTCACAAGTGAAGAATAAATCCCTTAATCGACTCTCATTTCATTGTTTATACTGGGCTCTCCTTTGACTGCAGCGGAGCACCAGGTAAACACTCGAGTTAATATGAAGCAAAGGCCAGATTGTGCAGCTCATTTGTGCCTCTGCTTTTCATCCTTTTATTTACACATTGTATTTGCTTAATATCTCCCAGCATGCACTGTGCTATAAAAGCTGCAAGTTTCTCTCTAACACAACCAAGAGATAAATAAAGGGGCTACATTATACTATTTTTGATGCATGTTATAATGGTGTTTCCTCATCAAAAACTGCTGAGTTCTTCTCTCAAACAGAAAGCACTCCACCTCCACCTCGTGATGTCATGTGTTAATACAGGAAGTGCTCCACTCCATACGTCTGCACTCGAATCAGCTGGATAATTTCAACACTCGAATCGCCAATCTCTTCTGAACTAAAGGTCAAAGGAGCTGTTCACTTGAAAATTAATGCTTCAAAACATCATAAAGTGGAAAACCATTTTGTGCTTTGGAGATTTAGACTAATACTAGTAATAAATGATTAACCAACTATGTGAATGAAACAAAACACAATTCTGGGTGTGTGTAATACGCACACGTATTACATAGTCAGTAATAAAAAGAGCTTCAAAATCAATCGCAATCAATGAATCAAATCAAATATCGGAATTTGAATGGACACAATTACCACATTTTGAAGAATCATAATTTCCCGGACAAACAACTAAATATTCAGACATATATGTGATTCTTCAATGAGTTTGTCACTTTATATTTCAGTCTCTTCATCAGTTCTCCTGGCTGCATATGAAACTTTGATTTTCCTAATATTGATTTCCAAACAAGAAAATCCTATCCAGCTTGTGTCTGGTGTATATATATCATTTATGACACCAGTGGATCATTGTTATATTCTGCGTTAGAAAACTGTGGAGCCCAATGGGACGTGACATCGCCGTAAACATCATGGCAAAAAAGAGTAGATGGTGAGCCATGGATTTTCTTTTTTTTTTTTTTTTTCATTTGTAGAAAAATTACTATACAACAGTGCCAAATCCTATGTGTATCACTGATTAAGAAAATACAACTGGAGAATGAAGTAAGTACCGAGCAGTGGGTGTGTGGGCGTCTTGAAAGTGAGTGATTAAAGAAGCATTAAAACGAATCACTGCAAATACAACTTTGGGTGAGTAAAGGGTGAGGAGAAACAACTATAGCAAGAGAAAATGCTCTGAAGAGTCCATTTTGCGTTATAAGTCTGCTTTTAAACTTAAATTTCACATCAAATTGCAAATCCCAATGCTCGAAAAATTACAATTTGATATTTTTCTCAAATCTTTCATCCTTAGTAATAGATGTTGAGAAAGAAAAGTGAACCATGTGAGACCAGCCAGGAGCCTATGTTATTACCGCTAATATACACCATCAATTTCACTTAAACCCAGCCCAGACTGATTCAATAGAGCCATCTCAGTCCATCCCACCTTTGGCCTCTCTGATACTGCCCCTATAGCAAAATAAATATAGGGCCATTTGTAATATGAAGAGGTTCTGCTCTTTGCACAGGGGTTGACATGTGACGGGCTTCAGTCGACATAGAGCTCGCAAACCAACATAGCAACTATTTGGGGGAGGTGTATAGTCCCAGTTCACTGTACATACAAAGGGACTAGGGTTGCGTTTACACTGAAACGAATCACAAACGTATCAGAAACGATTTGCGTCCAGATACGTCATTTCTATGTCCGTCCATGCAGTGTCACGATGTCAAGTGTACTTTAAAAATGGTAAAAATAACAAGAAAGTGAACCACCGTGTCTGAAGCTGCGGCAGCCGATTCCGAGCCGAGGAAAATGGTAAGTGTGAACTCAGTCTTTTTGTGGACCGACGACGAGGTTCAGTTCTTCCACAGTCGACTCGCGAAAAGTTCTAGCTACGCTGTTTCCCGTTTGTCCATAGTTTAAACTGTTTTCCCCGATAGTGTCACATGATGTTACGAACCCAGCGAATCAGGAAGGCACAAGTCGCACCGATGCGTCTAATAAGGAGGCAACTAGAGCTCCTACTTCAGCGTATCGATGTTTTCAGGCGTCCACACGGTGTCTGATCAGATTGGTACTCAGATGAATTTGTGGGAGCACCAGATCGTTCCGTCTCTGTAGCCATTTTCCATCGGATTAGTGTGGACGAACACTACATCCACATGATAACAACTCAAATACAGTTTGGATGGGGCCTAAAAATCAAACCACCAGCCTTTTGGTTTGTACAACTGTATTATCGTAGTGCTTTACCATACTAATCCCTGGCTTAACATTTCAAAACTTTAACCTACATGGTAAAAAAGAAAAATGAACAGTTGCGCAGTGCCGGTCCAACACTGCCAACTCAGCCCTTGTTATCTTGGTTTATGTGGCCTGAGGTAATACTCACACTTAAAACGGATGCATAGCAAAGCTTGACTGGACAATACCACAATGTGATGAATGTGCAAGTCTCTGGGTCCCATACTGATGAAAAATAAACTTCTTCCAGTCTCATGCCTCTTCTTAAAACCCTCTGGCTACTTTTTTTTGCTTCATTTTGGGGTGACAGTGATTTAGTTAGAGCGGTCATCTTATAAGTTCACTTCCAGCTCCTGTCAGCACATCCCTGTACTGTGTTTTGGGGCAAGAATCTTCATCTTCAAAAATCTTCACCTCACTTTATGAATCATTTACATTTACATTGGCAGCCATGTTTCTGTCAGTCAATCAAATGAAAATGGGATTGGTCTATGGCCAAAGTAGTTCTCACCCAAAAAGGACAGAAAATGGTTAAAATGGACTCTATATAAGTCTATGCAATCCCTAAGACATCCAGGTAGGTTCCATATCAAAAGAAAACTCAATTCAGTCAAATGGACAAAAGTTTAGAATGTTTCATGACTCTGAAGAAGGCAAACACATAAAAAAACTAGAGATGTTTTCATGCCCCCCATAAACTGAATATATAAATGAGAAGTGAGTATGGGCACTTTTCAGGTTCTGTCGACTCCGGCTCCAATTCATTTTGTATTGTTAAAACGTCACACCTCTCTTCATAACTGCACTGCAACAAAGCTTGGCCAAAATTGAAGATATAAGGGTGAATGACATGACCTCTGTCCAATTGGAATTTTTTCACTTAAACAGGTTCAGGGTTTCATAATCATAATCATAATCAATAATTCCCCACATACCTTTAGTACCTCTGACCTCCCTGGAACTAAATATTTTTTTTTAAGAAATCATAGTTATTCTGCATGTTTTTTGGACTTAAAGTGTTCAAATGTGGTGCGACCGTCCGCCCTTAACTGATGATTCTTAATGGCTCTAAATTTAATCATTTATATTTTCTTTCTTTTTGGGCATATTTTCTGAAGGGTTTTGTAATCCAACATGAAATTTCAGCTCTCTTGAATAGATATTTCCCCCATAATAATCAAACTAATATTGTCTGAGTGTGTCCATTTTTTCCATTCTCATGTTTTCAAATCTCAATCTCATGTTCATATGACTCACAACTTAGATGAACATCCCAACCATGTTTTAGAAAATAAAATTATTTTGATGTTATTCTTGGGCCACATGACATTTTTTTAATCTTGTAGCCGATTCATATACATACAAAACACTAAAAATCCTTAATATCAATGTTAAACATAAATTCATGCAGACCCAACATATAAATATTTGAAAAAGTTCAGTAGAAAATAAATCAAATTAAAATTTGCCTGTTGACGTCATTGACCCATAAATCTATCAGAAAATGACTGAAAAGTAGTGAAATTATCTGTCCATGCGGCAAGATAAGTTCTCTTAAAATAAATTCCCTCTAGACTAGAATAAAGAAGTCTCAGAACTAGTAAGTAGACAATAAATCTGAAAACAAGATGAATAAATAGATAGAAATTTGAAAATCTTGACCAGATTAGAGATATTTTTCAGTGTGCTGCTGTCAGAGGCTCGTCATTTTGATCTTTAAATGTTCATATTCTCTGCTCTACATTATCCTGGTGTTTTTATTTTGCTATTTTGTCTGTAAATTAATTAGAATTCGCGCCATAACCGGCAACCTCGATGAGCTTCATTTGAGTGGCGCCGAACTCTACAGGGGACCTCGCGTTCCTTCCGTCGACTTCATCGTACAGTCTGTGATACCGGCACAACTTGATAAACCCCGTGAGAGCAGATCCATCCATTTCGGTGCAGCACTTCTTGTTTTCCTGTTGTTTGTTGTGAGCTGACCTCCACATGTCATGGGGAGCCCACTGCGGCGTCTGGCGGAGAGCGTCGAAACACTATTGTCCACATCGATAACTCTCCCGAGGGACCGGGGCCGTATAGAGGCGCACAATAGGACGCGGTGATGGCTGGGGGAGATGGTTGGACGGAGGGGGGACGATTTGAGAAGGACGGAGGAGAGTGAAAGAATACGCTTGTCTGTTTTGGAGAATTCAGGTCTCGGCGCCTTCTGATGAAGATGAAGCCGAGTGTTAAAAATCAATAATGTGCTCGATATGTCCGCGGCTGGGGTCGACCACAGGGGGCGGGTTTCATTTGGGGGTCGAATAAATTGTGAGACCCCAGTCAATTTCAGAGCGACTCCACCATTGTTCAAGAGGAAGGAGAGGAGAGAAAATTCAATGGTGTCTATAGCTTATGTCCAAAGTAACGTACACTAATGCTCGGAGCTTCAGAGCAATGTCTTCAATTAACTAGCGAGACCAGACGTACAAACATGCCAGTGTAAAATATACTGATTCTGTATTTGGTTTATGTCTGGCTCAAGAAATTTAACACAATCGAGGGAAAAATGGAAGCAATGGGGGAATAATTTTCACTTTTTTACGTGCATAATTCTGTTTTCAATTATCTGGACATTGGGCACGTTTACATGATTTTTTTCAATTCAGTTATAATTTATTCTGAATTAAATAGATGGGATTTAAATTATGATGATGAGTTTACATGGAAATAATCATTCTAAATTGAGGTTTATGTGGAAAATACGTTAAATTGGGTTTATTTAATACCGTTCAATGTCTGGAGCTGGAAAAGGGTTCTGATTGGACAGGGACACAAATGTATTTGCGTTGACCGAAAGAAAAACGCAATCAAATGCTACCGGCGTTTTGCTTTTTCTTACCGTTTTTGCCGTTATGTGTTTTAGTTTTGTTGTTTTCCTGCTTCAACTGTTTCCACTTGTTTTTGATCTGCGCAGCCTCTCTGTCCGTGAACCCTCCTTGTTCAAACCTTCCCGCGACCTCTTTGAAAAGGTTTTTCCTCTTTGTTTTTGTGTTTTCTGCCATGCACTCTTTTCATTATTTGTAGTTGTTCCAGTGCACTTATTAAAAAAAAAATTGTTTGGATTCAAGACCAAAGTTTGCTTCAGGAGCCTTTTTGCAGAGCACCATCGTGTCAGAAGAGAGACCCAACGAGCATGCACTGAACACCTGGAATTATTTTTAGGTGGAATAAATCAAATCGTCTTTAAATATAATATTCCTCCCCATTTAATTCGAAATTAGGTTTACTTCTGAATAATCATTAGGAATTAAGTGTTTACATGGTCTTTTTGAAGCGGAATTAATGGATTTAAATCTTGCATGTAAAAGGTACAAATGAGGCTTAAAGTGTGTAAGACTGGTTCTGATTATTCTCTCATTTTGACATAAGTTGCTGGGATAATACAGGTTGTAAATATAAATGATAGTTTTATTACAACCAAGAAGCAATTAGCCAAAAAAAGTTGAAAAATATCTGGAAAATTACAGGAAGCAGATGGAGAGAACATACTGATGGCATCACGCTACAAACAATTTTATCCAAAAGTTTGGCAAAACATTTTTCCCGCTACTTTAAAACGTTATTTCAATAAAATGGCAGTGTTTTCTTATAATTTTATTAGTGAAATAATAAATTCTCTGTTCATTAGAAGAGTTTTGGCTCAGTGTACAGCATGATTGCTCAGTAACACCAGCGCTAACACTAGATATTCTCTAGTCTGATGTCATGATTTCCAACCAGGAAGTAAATGTAGAAAAACAATAATAATAAAGCTTCATTGTGTTTATTTAATTACTTCATCCTGACATTGCTGATATTTGTCAATTATTCTTAAATGAAGTTCTGGGGGAAAAAACACCTTTAGCCTCGTTATAATGCTGTTAGCTTCTCAAAAAACAGACCTGGAGTTGTGTCTTGTTTCATTCACACATGCTTGAGTAACGCTTTATTATTAATGTGTCCATAATGTCTCCAAAACTCAAAACGTAATGAGGTAGTTTTCAGGTTAACAGCTGCATTTTACCTTTTGCACAGTAGAAATGGTCAATTCCAGGGCTGAAATTATGCAAATAAATCTAGTGAAGGTTTCCCACTAACGATTTTGGATTCCCTCAGGAAAATATTGAAAAGTATAAATTTATGTACTTGTTTAATCTTACTTTTTTCCCATTAATTACATTTGAAATATCCAAAAGTTAAATTTACAAATGTTGAATTTTCTATAAGTGACAAGACCCAATACATCTCATTAACAACAACAAAAATTATAGGCTTAGAGAATGTTGTGATGTCATCTGAAACCA
>KN499413.1:10232-21309 GCA_000787155.1 Scartelaos histophorus | reverse complement strand
TAATTAATATTATTTAATATCTGAACATAAACAAAATAGACGTTTAATTATTGCTATTTAAAACAAAAAAAACCTTTTTCTAAAGTCTGAATTCTGCTTTATAGTCTGCTATAATATATAATATATCAATTGTAAATGACTAAATCTTGATTAAAATTAATTTAATCGCACAGCCCTGCTATTGATATGCATTTATTAGTTTTATCAATTGTCATTAGTTACAGCTACCTAGTGTGGTAATATAATTGTGGTAATTTATGATAACTTTACTCACTTGACGAGGGTTTTGTAATGTATTGAGACTCACAACAGACAGTGTGTTGTTTTTTTTTGTTTTTTTTTTTAATGCGCCATGAGAGATGCAGTTTGAAGAAGATGGAAAATGGGGTGGGGGATAGAATAAGTACGCATCCAAGCCAGAATGCAGAGAATGAAATTTGGCATGCGTTTGTGTAAAGCGAGTAAGCTTCAAATCAGTTTGGACACAGATCTAGGACACTAGAAGAAAGCGTGATGAAACGGGATAGGGAACAACATGGGATTGAAGGGGGGGTATCGCTGGTGGAGGGGGCCTGGTTAAGTACAGAGGGGGAATGTGTGAGGCTGAGGAGATGGGGATTGTGGGGGGCTGTAGGGCAGAGTGTCCCTCAATGACGACTTGAAAAGCGGCCGGTAAATAAAATGGAGAGGCAGTAAACAAGGCTCTGCGATTCATCAAAAGAGTCCATTCATGTGAGAACAGGAGAGTGTCTTTACTCCGAGGACAGTCTCACACCGGCTCCAACAAAAGGACTCTGCTTGTTTAGACAACACCACAAATGTAGAATACATTTGTGATAGGCACATGTTTAACGGTCATATTGAACTTCTGACAAACATTTCAATGAGTGGAAAAAGGTGCTGTCAGAAATAGCTCCTATGTATTTTCTGGAGTAAATATCTGCTAATTTATGAGTACCTATAATTGTCTAATATTTTGGTCATCTTATTACAGTACAGTGTAAATACGTTATCACACTAACACTTTAATATATATATTGAGGTCATTGTAAGGTCCTCTCCCACTATTTAGTTTTCCTATCAACTGTGACAAGTAAATTAAATGTGTTTTCAATACAAACATCTTGAATAAAGTAAGACTGTAGTTTGCGGTGAATCATAACTAAACTGCCTTACCTGTTATTGAGTGCATCTATTTAGCTGTGGCCTTGCATATAAGACATCTTTCACTTAAACTTTTAATGGCTTTTAAGTGATATAATTCTCCAAGACGTCTATTCATGTGCGCATACTATCGGTGCCAACAGTTAAATGTGAAAGCTCCTTCTTTATGTGCATTCAAAACACACAATAGATTTCTTTCACATAAAGTAGTTAACATCATCCATATAAACCAGTCTTCTATTCCTCTATCAAAGCACTTAGCTTTCGTGGCTGTATCTCCACAACACACCACAGTGGCTTCGGTTTTGTTCCCGTTGCCACCCCGAAACGGTCCCTACCCACTGCTCCCCTTCTCTTTTTATTGGACCCAAATTCGGCTGGCACCATGGCAACCAGGGCTCCCATGGAACCCTGCCTGGGACCAGTCCAAGGAGCCTCCAGGGTGGCACTAGCTCTGCCCTTGTCTACATCAACGGTCGCAGTGGCAGGTTGATACTACATGGTTTTTGGTTTGGCCCACGTTGTAACTCTGGCCACAGTGGGAATGCTAGCTCGCTAACCTCCTTTAACTAACTACCAGCTAACATGACCTGCCATATCCGGTGACATTAGCCACTGCTTCCACTGCTGCATGAGGCAAACGGGGGAAACATTTCACCAGTACGCATATTGATGTGGCATGGCATGGTGCCCAGTGCCTCCCACAAGAGAGACGAGGCAGGAGGGAGATGAGAGAATAGGGGAGAGAGACACTGCTATCTATAATATATGAGTGTATATAATTTTTGTACTGTGTGTTCCCAGTGCTATAAGTGCCATGCATGCATAGGTAATTAAAATGCATATATCAAATGTATTTTATCAGATACTGAAGGCTCATGAATCAATTGGTAGAGGTATCAAAACGGTATCTGATCGTTGTTTATTTTAACAGAAGCAATGTTTGAAATTAACCAACATGTGGGATATGGCTGGCATGTCTAATTTGTATTTAAAATGGTTTGTGAAATGGATGAACAAAATAGTTTAAAAACGCTCAATATCTAAAATGTTTCCTCTTTTTTGACAATCTGCCATAATCTGTCTCCAACTTTTCTTATAAGAATAGAGTGTTTAAGATGATTTATTGATCCGTGACTGCAGTCCAAAACTTTGGTATGAGCGCTGCAAAAACGCAAGAAGTAGACCGTTGAAGAATGGTCAGAAACTTTGGAAATATTCTGTAAAATTGAGTCTTCTTTTCCAGCTCTGGGCTTATCCCAAAATTAAGGGTTGAATAGTGACAGACTAATGAGCCCCCTTTCCTGCAATTACACTGCGCTCCCCTATTCACTCGACCCCGTTCTGTTTCCACTTTGTGTGCTGCTCATCTTGTGCTTTGTATTCCTCTATCCCTCTGTTTTCTCTCTCTCTGTTTTGTTGTCACTTTCTTTGGGATTAGTTATAAATCAAGGTGGCACTTCACTTTTAAAGGGAACATAATGGCCAATTAAAGAAATCTGTTTCTAATTTGTGGTTGATTGTTATCTAAGATGCTTTGCAGGCTTTGTTTATTTTCTTTTAGGTTTTATGTCCATCTGTGCAGAGAAAGGGCTAAACTTTTGAAGCTTTCCCACGTTAATAGATTTTAAAGAAATAACTGTACTGTGAATTATGGATTTGGTTATTTTAAATCATTTTTTCAATCAGTCTTTTTCCCTACTGTTTGCTTTGCACACTTGTAACTACTTAACATACCTCTCATTAGTGCTACTTTTACCTTTGACCTCATAAATATAATCAAGATAACAGGGGTCAAAGGTGGTGAACTGTTTCAATAAGAGACAGTACAAGCCCGTGCAGTGAGGAGACAAAAGGCACGGCACAGGTGTTAATGAGATGCTACCTTCTAGACTACAGCCAACTGTTTTCACATGTGATCCTGTCGTCCAGTGCCAAGTAAAAGTCACTCTGAAGGCTAAATCCCTTCCCTGTGCACCATGCTAATAAGTCCCAATCTAGGCTCATCCTTTTTAATACAGAGGCTAACGATCAGCCTGAAAGCCCCCGTGCAGCTGCCCTGCAAGTGACCTGGCTCACTGGGGTCAGCTCAATGACATTGCCAGACTATGTGATGCCAACAGAAATGAAGAAGAGTTGTGCATGTATGTCTCACATGTGCAAGCTCATGTTGATTAAAAGTTGTTCTTATAATTGCTGGTCTTAAAATGACAGGTGGCGGATGTGTCCCGCTAATCCCCTATCTAATTTTGAGGTCCAGGGGTGAAGCTCTTAATCCAAAACATACACATACGCTCAGTCATAGTCTTACAAATGTGAGCGCACATACTCACTCAGACTCCGCAACCTTTGCCGCCCTGCACATACTCTCGTACCAAAGAACTGTTGGGACTTGTGAGCACTTGTATTGATTGTTTCAGAGTCTTCCATAAAGTAAATAAAAATGACCGTATATGTTTTTTATTATTGGTGTATTTGAAATCACTTTTAGCTTTTACCACACAATGAAAAAACCCTAACCCTTAAACAAACAGACTTTTCCTCTTTTGAAAGTTCTTAGGTTTATGCTCCCTCTTCTTCTGTGGCTGGTGTTTATTTTTATGACTCTGTGCTGAGCAGCAGTTGTTGCTGAGGCCATATAAAGGTACACTTGAGATAGAAGAAAGTATCAGAGTGACAGTGAGATAAGAGACTGACTGCTCCACCCATTACCTCAGTTCACCCTTGCTCTGCTGCACTGCACTGCACTGTATGTGGGTCAACCACACTCTGCACACAACGGATAACTACAGTATAACACCACAGGCCCTGTCCCACTAAGGACAACTGTAAATTTATCAGACACCGGTAAATGTAGTGGCTGACATTACACAACTTTTACATTTGTTTAATCATTCCTGTTGTATTTCTTTATTCCATTTGTGTAGCAGTCTTGATCAGCATGTGTTCTTCATATGTAGTTTACAACTTAAAGTTGGAAACAACTGAAGGAGAGAGACAGTAGACAGGCCAGAGAGAGGGAGGTAGGACGGTGGTGCATGATCTGTGGGGTCAGCTCAGGTGAAATATGGCTCAGAGTGTGTGGGTGGGGCTAGGAAAAGAGGGAGGAGTCAAAGGAATCTTAACTCTGCTTACATACTTAATGACTGAAGAATTTGTTTATTTAAGTTTATTATTATTTATACATTTAAAATGAATAAGAATGTGAAGAAGAATGTGGAGAGGGGATTTGACTGTATTTGACTAAAGAGTATTTATGTTAGTACTAAGTACAAGAATGCATTTATGAGATGGATTGCGTGACCAGGACAGTTGATGTGTTGTGAATTGACTGTGACAGGAGTGAGACAGAGCCAGATAGTTGGGGATTTCAGTCAGAAGAAGAGTATAAACTAGGACCAGCTGTGTGAGTGACATGTGATTCCTTGAGTTTTAAATACAAAGGGAGAAGTCTGGAAAGGAAAAAGATGGATGTGCAGACGTGGAGAGTGGAAAGAAGCTGCAGCAGGCGAATAAAGTTGGAAGGAGCGAGTGCCGTCTCTGCAGGGCGGGTTTCCTGAGGTCACAGTACTGAATATCACACAGGAATGTGGAATGCTGAATCGCTGCCAACACAAACTCACCGGCCGCGCCACCGCCGCCCCCAATGACTGTCAAGGACTGGTCTGTACACACATGTGTCATGTATGTGCACCCACACCACAGGGCACACAGAACACACTGAAACAGCACAATGTAATGTCTCCACCTGTGGATCAAACTGTTAGATAAAGAACTGATCAGAGTTTTGACATCTGTTAACATTATAGCCAATAACTGCAAATGAAAACATTTGTGTCAATTGAGCCTTATGCGTGGATGTTTGTATTAGTGTGGAAGGAACATTATAATGAGCCGTGATAGCATAGCTCAAATGCATGGAGCTGTAAGTTTATGCAGCTGTGACGCACACATAAAGAGAGTACACACATGCACACATAGCCTCAGTGTGTGACTCATTTAGAACAACATGTAAAAACACACTGATCCTGTGAGTCACTCTCCATGCACACACATGCTAAACTGGCGTTTGATGTTTTGTCAAGGACTTAGGTTATATCCGCCAAGGGCTAAAAATAAATATAGCCGTAGTGTAGAATTGCTTCTTTAAGAACTCTCTAGAATGGATTAAAAAGAGAAAGTATGAAAATAACTGTCCCAAAAGTCTTCAATTTTCCTGCATGTGATATTCCAATAGTTGGAATCAGGACCACCCTACAGTCATGGGGCAGACTTTGCTAAATAAACAGGATTACAGACAGCGTCTGCCTCAGTGGATGAGAAACAGCCCGCAAAAGTGACTGTTTCAACCTATGTTATGTTCCCCTGTGATTTACTTGTGTGCGGCTGCACACAGGTCCCCATAAAAGTTAACAAGACAAATTACTGTCTTTATCCATGCTTGTTTTTTTAGCTGTTGTAAATTTGGAGGCCCACCCTTTCCCTTATGTCTGAGTGTGTCTTATGCTCCTCCTCCACCAGCCTCCCTGTGTCTTGGAGCACGCCGGGGTCAGAGGTCACAACAACTGAGCTGGGTTGTGCTTTGATGTGGTTCACCGCACAGATTCATTCACACACACAGCAGCACAGGTCAAGTCCAGACAAACACTCAAGGCGCTGACAGCTCGTGAGCGACTCCAAGGCCTGGGTCTATGGGCTTTCATGTCCTACCACAATAGCCACATTAGCAAATTTAGCTCCAAGCACAGGAAGGAAAATATCTGTAAAACCATGTAAGGCTGTCAGTGCAAAATACTGGAGGAAAAAGATATAATATGAACGTACAGGTGTGTTTATATGATAAAACCTCCAAATGTATCATCAAAATGAAGTTTGCACAAATGTTAGTAAAGTTAAAGAATGTAACTTTTGGTTGGGGGTCTGTCACCTGCTTGTTTCTATGAATATATCATTTCTCTTCTTGGAATGTTTGACAGTATGACCAACCTTACATTTATTCGATTAAGGTGGTTTTATGGCTCAGAAATACCTACAAAAACAGGGAATCATGACTGTGAATGCGGCTGCCTATCCACAGACCTGACCTGTAACTTGATCTATTTTGTTTTCCATGAAGATAGAAAGGTTTAATACCAAACTGTGAAGCATCCCAGACAAAGCAATAACATCTCCATGGAAACAAACTTGTGATGGACCCTCCACTTGAAAAATGCACCATTAAATAAAAAAAATTATTCAACCATTAGATAACCATTGAAAGTAAATTTTGCTTCGTAATTCCTGAAACAATGAATACATCTGGTTAGAGAGCAAAGTGTGCTTGCATTGTCTGCATCGCCAAAAAAAAAAAGCTGCTTTTTATACAAATAGAATAAGGTAAATAGTTGTCTGCTACACTAATAAATTGAAAAGACGTGAGATTGGACATGTGCGAGTCATGTGCAAATTCAAGAGTCAAGATTTTCCCAAACTTGTGAAACGCCATCATTCTCCTCGGCACGTTTGTTCTGGCCGCATGACTTTAATTGTCCTCATTTAGTTTTATGTTTGTATTTAGACATATGCATTTGTTTATGTGGTTGTACAGCAGGCGTGTGTGTGTTTTTCATTCTGTCCACACCCTGTCATCTCCCTCCCTTACCCGTCCTTGTGTTGTGCCTCGTAGCGGTGCAGTGGGGAGAGGCAGACCCGGAGTCAAAAGTGCAAGTGAGCTGCTCGGGCTGATGAGTCACGGAGAGGCAGATTTTCCCCACTGTTTGTAAATATGTGGTTAGCCTAATTGAACGCAGCTCTACTTCCCACCAACTTTCTCTTCTTCATCCATGTGTCCGTGTGTGACAGGGGGAGAGCCACAGCTGGTGCACTGGGGAACTCACTCACATTATCTCACACCTCTGTGCACAAAGCAGTGTGCACAAACAAGGCTGTCTTTTGTTATCATAAGGAGGATGTTGGTGCAGTCTTTACTTTCTTATACACAGACACACTGCAGCGAGTCTATCATGTCTCCATAATTACAGGCTCTGAGATCCCTGTCTAGAGGCTGTGGTTTGGCTGGCCCTCCTCTCTCTCCATTAAGACACTAAGTTGTGAGTGTCACTCAGCACTTGAACAGCTCCTCCCCAGCGGTGGCAGCAGGGGGCCAATAAATGTATGCTGCCTGTCTCTCCTTCTCTCTATCTCTCTGGCTGTCTCTTTCCATCTCTCTCTCTCCGTCTGACTCTTTCTCTCGTTCTGTCTCTCTCTTTCTCTTAACCTCAGTGTTTCTCTTTCTCCTTTTCTCATCTTTGTCTCTCCCCCTCTCTCTCGCCCGTCACACACGTGGAGGTGTTAGCGAGGGGTCAGTAAATGTTTTCCCTTGAGCGCCCTGACTGGGTGGCACTAGCGATGTGGCTGCCAAACCACTAGAGTGCTGTGTGGCTATTAAAGCTGTGCATTTGTCAGAGCTCCAGCAGAGGTGAGCCAGGTGGTCTGTATAGATAAAAGTCTATTTGTGATGATTTGACAGTAGGTTTGGGCTTCTCTTCTAGTAATCATTTGTTGAATAATAGCACATGTACGCAGGTATTAAGAAACCAGGTTTATATTTTCATTGTACAGATATTTTATTATGCTTGGGATTTAAGGTCAGTAAATGTACCTGCACCTCCACCTGTGCCCCTCGATGTCACTGTTTCTAAATCAAATTGTCTTTGATTTAAATTACCTTAGCCATGTGAGCTCCAGCAGGGATCTGATCTCTGGTTGACCTGGCACTCTGCTACTGTCCTGGGCATATGTGGCAGAGCCATATTAGCATTAGTCCCTCCAGCTTGTTTTAGTAATGGGCGATTAATCGACTGGTGACTGTAGCAGAGCTCGCTCAGCCCCAAAGCAGCTTAGGCTCCAAAAACACCCTGTCCAAAAACACCCTGTCTTTGTGCCGGACTCAGCTAAGTCTAATTCTATCTAAGTAAATATTTAAATAATGCAAAATTGCGCAGCACAGATTGAAACTTGATGATTGCTTTGAAAAAATAATAGGGGCCAAAAGTTAGTGAGAGGGACAGCTGTTCGGACCCTGAAATAGCCAGGCATGACCATGCACTGACTGTGACAGTAAACACAGTAAAAATCCACTCAGGGATTACAAATCCACTTACTACGCGGATTGTGGGTCAGTTTAAGCATGTCAGCTGCACACACAACTCATCCAGCTCCTATAAGCTTTTAAAATCTATATTATTGCTATACGATCAGCCCTGTGCAAAACTACCCACATGGTAATTGAACCAAATATTGTTTTTCAATTATGAATAGTCGTCTAGATTCTGGCTTGACAGTTTTATCCATTTGTAATTTGAACTTCTTCTGATCTCCTTTGGCTCCACAAACATTTCCTCAGTTTGGTTTTCTCAGAGATGAATTGTGAGTGTAGTTCGTCATAAAAGGAAACTCAAAAGGTAGAAATGGCCCTAAAAACTGTCAGCGGAGCCTCTGTGTCTCCTGGTCCTGTGATGGAGTAGCTCTTCTCAATGAATAATGGTACATATGATATTGACTTTAATCACATCTGTTTGTGAGATTTCATCCGTCTTCATTCCCAGTAGACCTCCCCTAGTTCTTGGACCGGACTGCTGTCTACTCTGCCAAAAATAATGTCTTGTTTGCTGCTATTTACTTAAATCTGTCAAGGAGGCAGTGTGGGAGCCCATGCCGTTCTGCTTGTGTCTCCTGCTCACCCTTGTTTATGCATCTCCGCAGACTACACAGGGACGTGCCAATGTGTCTAATGTTCTATACTGCTCTGTCAGTTGTGTGTGAGAATCGTCCGTAACCAGGCATCCCCAGCCAGTGCACACAGGAGCAGAAGCCAACGCCAGTGATAGACGCCACTGCATCTCTCACTCAGGAGAAATCTGGCACCAGCGCAGGGTTCATCTCAACGTCTCTCTATGTAAAGCCACACGAATGAAAAATACCTGTCAAAATTGTGTAAGCAGGCTCATAGACATGCTTAGAGGCTGGGAGAAGGGGATACGTGTCAGACTGTGGTGTCCAGTGTGGTTTGGATCTTTGCCTTTGTCAGTTGAGTGATGTAGTTTTCCTTGTTTTATGAAATACCCAGGCATACATAACGGTCAGAGAGCATGTGGGGGGAATGCATGCCAAGCAGTTGTCAAATCACACCTCACCCGCTCCCCTTCATCTTCGCACCCTCGTCAAGCGCCACCCAACCCTCCTCATCCTCACCCCTGCGAGGGTACAGAAGACCGCTCCCAGCTGGTCCCCAAAAGGATCCAGGGATGTATCAGTTATTATTAAAATGGCTCTTCCAGTGCCAAATACCTCATTAGTCATGTGCGTGTGTGTATACTCTTGCACAAAAACATATGCAGATATACACACGCCACCTGGCAGAGTGAAGTAACCTCTTTTCTAACATAAGATAGGCATTAAAAACAGAGGTACAAAAAATACCCTTCTGATTAAAAGTGGAGGAGATTGTCATAAATCCTTGTCTGTGTGATGGTGAAATGTTAAACACATGTCGAAGCTGTCTTCTCTAAGTGTGGAGTTTGCAAAGCAGCGTTTTCAAAGTCTTCACTGTTATGATAATTTCACCACACCCTGTATCTTCAGCTTTCTTTTCCCTCAAAACTTTTTTACAATCTTCTTTCAAATGCAAATACAATTGATAACCAAGTTTTGAATGAGATCTGCACGTCCACATTTGTCATTGAAATCAAATTTCAATTTTCAGTTTGCTAAGGCCCATGCCTTTTGATTATGTAGATATTCTTATGCATTAAAAGGGAAAATTTTATGAATATTCAATCCTAACTGTAAGGCCTAATTCACAACAAAAGACAGTCCATGAGGCCTGTCATGTAAAAATTTTCAAGCATGATATATTGCTACAGAGAATATATCAATAAACAGCAATATTGAAACTTTTGAACAATTGAAAATGTTATGCCACTAACACAATAACAATTAAGCAGACTAATCCCACTACACTATTAAAAGGGATGAGCTGCAACAAATAGATAACAGAATGATGTAATAATTAGCCACAGAAGTCACTTATTCAGACCTCTACAGCTTAAATCTTACCTTATTACAATAAAAAATAACTAAAATCTCACCACTTTTTAATAAGTTGATTTATAAGTTGATATAGTAATTATAGCCTACTCTACATGTCATTGCAATGTATCTCATGTCCATTTTTGAGATGTTACTTACTAACTGACTGAACTTGAACTTGAGAGCAAACCAGGATTTGGGTTGGTCAGGCTGGAGGCTGCCCCCTTGCTCCCTCCCTCCCTTTTACCCTCTGCAGTGGGATTAAGGAGTGCTGGTGCCATCAAAGGCCTGTCACCACTAGAGTTAATGGAGCATCGCGCATGTGCTCTCCCATAGACACACACTGCTATGGGAGACAGCCCGGCAACTTGAGAAGGGAGGTATTTGGAGATTTGGGACAGGGGTATTAAGGGTGTTGAAGAATGTAACAGTATGGGTTGTGAGCTGGGGCGTCTGATTGTTAAAAAGCGGTGAAAATGGTGTGAAGCATTACAATGGCAATAGGAGGCCATCTTTGGAGAGTTTAAGTCCTCTTAGGATGCATGGGGGGAAGTTTGTAATCTTAAGGAGCAGTGAAGAGGGCACTTGTTGGTCACAAAGCCTGATGTCACGGCTGCTTACACTTCAAACAGAGGAGCAGACTGACGGATTGTAATGTACACTGTTATCGCACACACGCATAATGCAAACAGCCATACATTACACACACAATGGCACGCTCCTGTGTGTACGCCAGCACACAAACAGCCCCAGTGCAGGGTTAACCGGGTACAGTTCCTGTGGCTTCCCTCATCAAACAATAGTTGCTCTATTACAGGCCCGACAAGCCTGTCTGTGCCAAGGG
>KN499413.1:0-10222 GCA_000787155.1 Scartelaos histophorus | reverse complement strand
GAGAGAAGAGTGAAACAGAGCAGACAGACAGAGCAGCAGGCTTCAGGAAAGCAGACAACAAAACAGGCTTGGACCACGAAGACTCCCAGATCCCTTTACAAACAGGAAAAGTATAACGTTTGTTTCCAGGAAATTAAATGTACAAAAAGTGTATTTGATTAGGTCCACCTGTCCACATTTCATTATGTGTGTTTCCTTCTCTTTGGAAAATTACATCCCAGTTCTTGGGGAGTCCCAATTTTCAGAAGGAACCTTATTTTCCATTTTTATAGTGGAAACCTACAAAGACATAGGGACGAAAA
Source organism: Scartelaos histophorus (assembly GCA_000787155.1). Taxonomy (NCBI): domain Eukaryota; kingdom Metazoa; phylum Chordata; class Actinopteri; order Gobiiformes; family Gobiidae; genus Scartelaos; species Scartelaos histophorus. Next base: position 9,920 of record KN499413.1, on the reverse strand, counting down.
GGAAACTTCCCACAGGATTCTTGCTACTGTGCTATGCTACTACAGTATAGTACAGATGAAGTGAACTCTTCTACTTTTGGTTCCTCATTGATTTGTATGCAGTCAGTGACATCAGGATAGTGTTTTGTTCTTGTATGACAACAGCATGTATAGAGTCAAAGCCTGGTCCTGAACAGGTCCACTGCTGCTGTACATCCTGTGGGCCAGTCTCTCCAGGAAACACTCCTCCCTCCCTTCCTTCCTCCCTCCTTCTCACTCGCCCTTTACTGCTGTCTGGGCCTTTATCACTCTCTGCCTCCTTCCTCTCTATCTATCTGTGGGATGAAAGGGGGGCACACGCACCCCTCTCATTCACCTAAGAGTCTTTTTGTGTACATGCTTTTGTCTATGCAAGTGCGTCTTTGTGTTGTGATTAAAATTCTGTTGACTTGTACAAGCTAGCTGTGTGAGGGCGCCCATTGAGTCCGAGCAGGTGGGCCCCGGTTACTACAGTCCGACTAATCACTCCTTCCTGCGGGTGACTGACTGGGTCACGCTCAGGGCAGAGGAGGTACAGACAACCCACTGTTAAAGCTGCTATAAGAGAGCACAAATCAAGGGATCAGCTGTTTGCCCTTTGTGGAGAGAATAGAGATATCATTTGAGCAACTTCATTTAACATGATATGATGCAATGATAGGAAAGACCTGAATGGAAAAACACCAGTATTTTATTAGTAATGTAACAATGTTTTCCTTTTTTAACTTCTAGCATTCTTCTTCTTCTTCTATGTGAGCGTTGCGGATGTGGTGTCCTTGAAGTTCCAAGAGAAAGTATTACATTGTGGTTAAGTAACAAGCTGTGGGTGAAGGTCTTAAGTTAATGAGCTTCTTCAAGGAAAAAGAGGCACAATACTGCTGCATTTATAGATGTATTTCTTCACTATTTGACCGTTATATATACCATTATCATTGCCTCATATTTGATGATAATTCAATATAAATGTTACAGTATATCATTGCGTTCTCATGATTAAATGGGCCCAATGCAACTTTTTCCTTGCTCAAAAATTGCTTGATAAACTTGGAGTGGAAGTTGAAAGTACCCAAATCAGGAATAAGCATCAATGCACATTTTAGCAGTTAAATTAAAACAAAGAGTTTTCTGGTGATTTAAAGTTCTTCATTTAAATCCTTGATAGTGAAACACAAATACAGTGTACTTTTGGACCTGAACTTTCCAGTCATATATTATCACTGCCTGTTGCCCATTGCTGCCCTGCTCTACTTTTCCTGGCCTATGTCCAGGTCAAACTACACATCCACTATTCAGAATGGCTGAAGCATTAACAGTGAAAGGAGATCACCTCTAATCTCTGATTTAAAAGAAAAAAAGTTACATACGGCACTGTGAGCGGTGGAGTATTATTTCAGATACCCCTGGCCCGCTACCAAGACCTTCTTAAGTCTGGCAGGGATTGCAGTGCTTTTTGTGTGCGTCCCCCTGGTGTAGCAGTACAGAGGCTGCATTGTGTCTTTTTTGAGACTGGTGGGGGGGGGGGATACAAGGAAAAGACTACGCACAAATCAGAAAGTGCCTACCTTTTTTGAAAAATCCTGTTTAAGTGTGTTGTAAAGATGAAAGTTGATGCTAAAAGAAACCACCCTCCCTTTCTTTCTCTCTGTCTCTCTCTCCATCCATCTCCTCCTCTTCCTTCTATCAGTATTTCTGCTTTTCCTCACGTTGAGCTTAATGCCTGCTTACAGCTCCATTTAGGCTGCATGCGTGAAAATTGGGAAGGGAATCGTGTGGGTTTTGTGTCCTTGGAGATAACCAGTGTGTGGGAGGTGACAAAGGTAGTATAAGCTGTGGAGTGTATGTGTGTGTGTGTGTGTGTGTGTGTGTGTGTGTGCGTGCGTGCGTGTGTGAGACTGTTGGGTTGTGTATGGTGAAAGGAGAGTCTGCTCAGTGTAAAAATGGATCTGTGACTGACTGTTGTGTCTCATATCAAACACACTCAGTCCAACTGCGGTTTGAAACTCCTGATGTTTTTCTGTCATTTGTCAGCTCTTACGTTTTTAATGTTGATACCCAGCTACTGAGCAATACTGTATACTTTATATATCAAAATCAGTATCAAGCCCTTTCGTTTTTTTAGAATAATAAAAAGATATAGATACTTTATCGATCCCAAAGGAAAATCATAGTTAAAAAAAATAAAAGAAAAAGTCAGTTTTCCCTTCTTTATCTTTTGGTTGTGTATTTTTTCCTCAATCCTGATAGCCCTGATTCATCATAAGTCTGTCAGTAAACCCATAGCAGCCCCTAAGAAGATCTGCAGCTGTTGGGTCTGACCGTGGAGCTAATCATAATAACAGTGATAATGCTGTACATCTGCTCAGCTGTTTGAGCTAAAGCCATGTGCCCTGGGCTTATCAATCACGCACATTGATCAGAAAGTGCTTAAATTATAATATTATACTATGTAAAATACTATAATGAAGCCAAAGGTGAGACACTGCAGATTAATGGGAAATGTGAGATACCAATTTGAAACTTGCCGTGTAATTTACTGATATAAACGTAAGAAAAAACAGATTACACATTTAAATATGTTGCTGTTTGGATTTTTAAAAAATTCAAATGTTCAGATAGGATTTTGAATCTTTTAGTATTTGTGTAAACTGGATGTGACTGAAACTAAAAAGGTATGTGTGTTGAATAGATAGCAAGAAATCCTGTTAAACTCTTGTTACAAGTACAAGATTGAAATGTTTGATGTGGTCCCTATAAGGAAACTGTATTCTGACAAAACAGTATTTGAATTTACAATAACTCAAATAAATCTGTGGAATGTTTTGCCTGTAGTGTCTTGCCTTAATGGTGCACTGTGTAACATTTCTAGTGGAGGGTCTGCCACCTGCTTGTCCCCATCACGAGGGAGACAAGCAGGTTACGGCACTACGCTACATTACAATTCAGATCTGCGGAGGAATTATTGTATTTTTGGCCAGTCAAAACCCATAATGAATATGAAATGCTAGATGGATAAATTTAATGGAATTCCATGGAACATTCCCTAAAAGCAGAGAAAAGAAGGTGACAGACCCTCAACCAAAAAAAGTTATACAGCAGACCTTTAAATAACAACTTCCATAAAACACGTCACAAAGTTTGGACTTAGCGTTAACCATATGGCCCTCTCTGAGTCCCATGGGAGAGCTAATCAGTCCAGGCGTCAGGAGTTTCACCAGCGAGACCCCCGGTGCATTACATCACCGATGCTGTCTGTCATAAGCCCTCAGCCCACTGACTCCACACAGACCTCCACTCAGGCAACCACTCAGAGCAGTCACCAAGAGCTGCAGGCGCTACTTTACACATATTTAAAGGTGCCTTATGTAACTTGTCTGGTGGTGGGTCCATCAGAAGCTTTTCCCCATGGAGATGTTATTGTTTTGTCTGTAATGTTTCACAGTTTGGTATTACACCTTTCCTTCTATCTTCATGGAGACCAAACCAGACCAAGTTATAGGTCAGAGTCAGAGTGCGAGCTATACAACCACCTTTAATTGAATAAATGTAAGGTAGAGCTATTTAATGCCATACTGTGGAGCATTCCAGGCAGAACAATGAGCAATGTCCAAACAAGCAGGTGACAGGCCCCCACACAAAAAGTTACATAGTGCGTCTTTAACAGAATTTTCACTTCACTTTCTCTTCTATGTTATGAAGTTTTGTCGTTTTTTTTAATCTTTTCATGAGCCTATCTACTGCTCAGTGGGACTTTGCTGGTTGATTAAAGGTTAAATAAACATGATCCACTTTGTATCTGCAGGTTTGAGTGCATGGAGGTTTTCATTTTCCCCTTTCAAAACAATTTGTTACGATGGGAATGACCAAATGTACTATACTTGTGAATGGGCCTATCATTTAAAGTTAAAATACACAGTGATAATATTTTAACATCATACTAACATTAGACATTACTTCATGTCTCATTACTTCATGTCTCAGCCTTGGTAATCCTCTTATTCAACTTTTACCAGCGAGTTTAGTAAAATGACTGTCTGTATCATGCAAATGGACATAGCTAACCTGTTAATCATTGTATTTCAAACAGGAAGTGAACACCTAACACACCATCGACTCTCTATCGTCTCCAATTGACCAATTGAAAAACAGCCTCTCTCTCTGTAACTGCTGTGGTGAGCCTCGTCATTTTGGTCTTAAAATGTTTGTATTAACCCAGCCTACATGATCCTAGTGTTTTACTTATTTTGTCTGTAGATAAATTCCTATTCCAACTATAATACAGAATAATAGTCTATGATCAAGACCTTTCTTTGGTATGAAAATCTAGTTGGAAATTTTAGTATCATGACAGTGCTACTGTAGAAATAAGTCATCAGAGAGAAGAATGAAGACGAGGAGAGAGTTGGATAATTGCAGGAAAAAGGGATCATTAGTCCGTCACTATCTCCTGTCTAGAGGCTCTCATACCAAGGCCATGGATAAGTGAAATCATACGCCTGCCTCCTCATAGAAAGGACAGAGCGGTGATGAGAGCTGGTGCTGTATTCACCCATTCTGTGCTCATTAAAACAGCTCATATTTATGCTATGGCCCATATGGCTGTGTGCATGTGTGCCTCTTAACATCCCTCTAATGCATATTATTGTGTGTGTTTCCCACTCGTCTTTTGTACACGCTGTTATTGAAATTAAGTCTTTGAGAGTGGGGTCTGTGTAATTGCATGCTGCCGTGTAGCCGGTAAATCTACCTGCCAAGCCAAACATAAAATAGTTTGTTGTTTCTTTGCAGATCATTTACTCATTTAAACATGTTTTTACAACAAATTAGCTCATTGTGATCTGATCCTGACAGTATGCTTTTTTGGTTGCCATATTGTGATTCAGTGCTTCTCTGTTTAAAGGGCCCACATTAAGCTGTTTACTGATCTGTTATAATGATGTTTACTCATCACAAACATACCTGGAGTTGTGTTGGTTTTTTTTACTTCACGCATGTTTAACTGGAACATCCTGGATATTTGGGCTGAGTTCTTCAAACAGAAACACTCTGTTCCACCTTGTGATGTCATGTGGTAATACAGGAAGTGCTCAGCTGCTTTTAAACTTGATACATATACACTAGAATCATTTGGATGATTTCAGCCCCAGAATTGCCCATCACTACTAAAGGTAAAAAGAGCTGTGAACTTGAAAACTACCACTGCGTGACATTACAAGGCACAGGGCATTTTGAGCTTTGGAGATGTAGACCAACTAATAATAAAGGGTTACTCAACACACATGAATGAAACAGGTATGTTTTTGAGGAGATAACAACATGATAACATGGCTCACATGAGTCACTTTTGTGTAATAATGGATCTTGAATGCATTTCTAGACACTTACTTCTCATGCTCTCCTTCTCTTGGTTAGCTCCTGTCGTGTTCTGAATGAGTGACAGGTGGATTTAACCAAGTGTGAACTCCCAACAAAAGATTAACTACCCCTGTCTACTTGACAGATGAAAACATACTAACTGAATGAATCTCAATGAAATTGAAATCTTGACTCAAAAAATATAATATTCTATTTTTTGGCCTTGTAAATATGGGAGTGTTTTGTGACGTTTTGATCTCTTAACCCATTCTGATGCGTACATACTTCCTTTACATCATTACAAAGCAAATGTACTTTGTTTTAGCTCACACCAGTCACTTAGCATGAATATTTACAGTTTTCCAAAGAATGCATCACTTAAGAGAGAGACACTTCAAAACCACAAAGGGTTGAATAGGGAAGAGTAATGATGTGTGCGTTAGAGATAGCAGCAGACATCATAGGCCTTTGAGGTAGCGTCTGATACAGGGCTTTTAAAACCTAAATCACTCAGGGAGGTTGACTTATTAAGTGTTTGCATTGATTCAGATAAGCAAAGAAAATGCACATACAAGGACAAGTGTAACTATCGCTGCCAACCTCTGCCACACATGCATATATTTACTTGTCAGGAAAGTTATACTCCATATTCCAATGGTTAAAGTAAGATGTTTAAAGCTTTAAAAAAAAGGGCCCATATTACACTATTTTCTGTTCTATGTTATAATGTTTAACACACAAACCCTGCATATTTAGGCTGAGTTCTTCCCTCAGACAGAAATCACTCTGTTCTAGTGTGTTTTTAAATGCCATACACTAGAATAATTTGGATGATTTCAGCCCAAGAATTATCAGTCTCTGTGGAACTAAAGGTAAAAGATAGCTTCATGACATCACAAGGGGGGACAGAGCATTCTGAGCTTTGGAGAAGTAGGCAGGATTACTCAAACATGTGTGAATGAAACAAAACACAACTTCAGGTATATTTTTGATGAGATAACAGCATTCAAACATGGGTAAAAGCTCACACACATCAATTGTCCATAATATTGAAATGGTTTACCATGGTCAAATTTATACATAGATAATCTTTATGTTTGTTATGTACTATGATGTCTTATTTGCTACTTTATATTAGTACTGCGTATGTTGCAATTGAAATTTAGGTTGGTACAATTATCAAACCACAAATGCTGAAATAGGTCCTGCGCAAAGAACAAAAAGCTATTTTATTTTTATAGAAAGTCTTGTTACCTGTAGTTTTATAAACATGCCCTGACATTATCTATTTATCTATTCATGTTTCAGACTTCTCTCAGATGTTATTGCTCCTGGCCTGTTTGAACATAATCACACCTACTTTTTATTACAGTCATTTAACCAAATCGTGTTTAATTTTATTTAACAATAGCCTTGATTTTTATCACATGGCCTGTTTAAGGTCAACAATTTCTTTAGGGAAGTTTCAAACTCAGATCTGTCTTAAATGCTCTTAAGTGTTATTTTTGAGTATTTTAGGAGCTTCCATCAGTCTAGACATAACGAGTGATGAGTGTTCAAATGAATCAAATCCTCTAAAGCTGACTGACAGGCTTATGTTCCAGTGAGATCAAGAGGGGAGGGAGTTTGAGGTGCTTATTAAGATTGCTTAGTACAGAATTAAAATAAAACATGGTCTTTACTATACTGTGTAAATTACTTTTTTAAGATTATTATGGATTTGTTAAAGTAACAAAATAATTGAAAGATCACAAACACTACTGTGTAGCATAGACTTAGACCCAGACTGAGACTGTTTTCTTGTTTATTGGATACCTTGCATAGACCTATACCTTGCATCACACCATGGAAAAGGATCTTATAATAGTGACCAAAAATGTCCCAGGTCATATCTCAAAGGGGGAATAAAATCTATAAAACACTTCTAATCTAAATCTACAGTGTTTTGTAAAGGCTTTTAGGGGACCCATGCAAAGCTTTGGGGAGCCCACGTAGGGAATCACTATAAAAGCATGCTAGTTAACCATTTTTCCATGAACTTTAATGCTTTAAATTTGACTATACTTCAACCCTTGAACAACGGGGCAGATTTTTATCCACAAATGAAAAGCACATTTTAATTCTTTCCTTTGGCCATTTTCTGTCCCGCTCCATCCGTCTCCACGCTCCATCTCCACTGTGTGTTTATTTTCTCTCCTTCCAACTTCCTTCGCTCGTCCATCCATCTCTGCCCCCTCTCCCTCTGTCAATTAGCTCATGTAAACTTTGCCTTCCCTTATTGTTTTTCCAGGGAAAAAGACTTCTGCATTTGATTAAAGTCCCTGCCTCACTGTAATACCATAAAGCCCCCTCTTACCTTACACATACAAATCATACATCACATCTTCAGACTGCAGCCTTTGTAACCAAACCCTGATGCACTGCTCTCTTCTGCTCAAACCCGGAGAGATTGTTTGCACTTCTTCATAGTGACGGGCACAGACGCCTGTACACAGGTGCTGTGTGGGGAGTGGACAGCAGCCGCACCTGCCCACCAGCTGCTGGAGGTCCCTGGGGGGCGTTCAGACGCCTGACTGACAGGTGAAGGGGCACTCCACAGCTGGACCAGATGCAAACAAGGCTGTCTGCACCTCTGCTTCCTCTGTGTTTGAATAAGGATTGTGAACAAGTGTAAATGATTTGACTGAAAATGCACAGGACATGTTTAAACACACATTTTAAGATCAGAACCTGCAGTTGCAAATGTTATGTTATTTATTCACAATAATTTGATCTAGAGAAATATAACATTTTATTTAGATAAATAGTTTTATAAGGAGTTATATACTTTGTTTGTGTTTGGTTTGAAAGTGGTTTGTAAACTTCTATCACAGTTGCTTCTTCATATATGATATTCTCCTGACACCTCTTCCTGCTTGATTCCTCTTCCTCTGTCTCCTTCCCTCATCCCTCGGTCCCCCTTTTCCTTTCCTTGTTGCCTCTCTTTCTCTGGTTCCCTCCATCTCCCCATTTCCACATAAAGCTGTTTTTCATAGAAGCCTCTGCAGCCTGGAATAGCATTCCCCCGGGCGCTGCAGGGTGAAACACTAGACTTTTCTGAGCCCCAGCCAAACAGATGCTGCTCTTGGAGTCCCACCAGAAACAAGCCTTCATGCTTCTCTCCTTTACTCTCTTTCTCCAACTCTTCCACCCTGACTTCTTTTTTTTATACTCTGACATGCGTTCTTTCTCGTCTTTGTCCAGGCATTTTCTCACAATATTTGTTTGGTACACTGAAAGAAATAGAAGAGGAACCCAATCTTTATAACAGGTGTCATAAGGACTCTACTGTCTGGTTTTGGGTGCACAGACTTGCATTGTTATGTGGTGCCCGCTGCTCTCTGATTGGCCAAAATAAACTATGTATGTGCACGTTTCTTTGCAACCCTCCTCTTTTTGGCTGCCTCTTCTGCCCCCTCCTTCCCTCGTCCCTGTATAGCTTCTTCTCCTACAACTTTTTCCTTCTGCCTTTTCTAGTTCAGTCTTTAAATTTGCTTGAACCCAGGGACCTCGTCTGTTACGTAAATGGGTTAAGCAGAGACACACATGTGCGTACAGTAACACACTCACGCATGGACGTATAAACCTCCATTTTACCGCTCTCTGTCTCTCTCTGTCTGTCTCCCTGTCTCCCTCTCTTTCTGTCTGTCCTTCTCTCTCTCTTTCTCTCTCTCCTTTCCTTCATTCTGACCCCTTCTTCTCGCTCTCTCTCTCTTTCTTTCTCTCACTGCGTCCCCCTCCTCTCTCCTCTCCTTCGCTCTCTCCCTCTCCTCTCTCTCTGTCTCTCTCTTTCTGCTCTCTCCACTCCTTCACTCTGTCCCCCTCCTCCTCTCTTCTCTCACACACACATGCTGAGCGCTATAGGGCCAAACTTGGCTTTGCAGCTTTTGGCCGCCGTTCAACTTTCTCTGCGTCTCCACAATTGCTCGCTCGCTGATGCAGTGTTTACATGAGCTGCCAGTCACAACCAAATCAAAAGCTTACCCCTGTGAGCTGTGAACAGTCAGGGGCCAAGGAGGTACTGTACACTTTGAGATCAACACATTACAGTTTGATTTTACTGTTGACAATTTAAGGGGTAAATATTTATAAAAAGGTAGAACCAAAATATGAAATATGAGCTAAATATCTTGCTCATCTTATATTGTTACTTTGTGTTAATTATGAATTTGGCTGTTGAAAATGTTTAGGCAACAGGTTTCAACAAAGCACCCTGTTCCTTACTCAGTGTGAACTCAGTCAACTTTTTGGGTTGGCCTAACCTGTTAAAGTTACATAACATATTGTGATGATTGTGGTCAGTATTACACTACTAGTCAAGCTATATAGGATCATTTTTACACAGGTTTTCTTGCCACCCCTCCTTTTTACGCACATTAACTTTAATTATTTCCTAAATTACTCAGTATAAATCACAACTGTCAGATAAACCTACAGAATATACTCCACCTTAAAGGGATTATACATCATTCACATCTGATTTGAGCTAACTGCTCCAAAAATATATTATT
>KN499411.1:12507-23277 GCA_000787155.1 Scartelaos histophorus | reverse complement strand
TTGATGAAGTAACAACATTATAATATGGCCCAAATCTCACACTAATAAAAACAGAGATCTAAACTGGAAATAATTATGTAATAGCAAACATTTTTTACACCCATTTGCAACACTTTCAACACTGAACCAAAAAGTAGTGGCGACTTTATACACACACACAAACAACAAAGAGTTGTAGGTATTTTGCCCAAGGGCAGAAAAACAGCAGGTGACTTGACTAACTGGTAGGCAAATGTTATAATTGACAGCAACACTATTTTATCAGTTTGGAAATTTTTCCCTTGCTTTTTGTAATGCCGAGTGCAGCATTCCAGTCTGCCTTTGAAAAATATTTTATGGAGGAAAAAAATTGTTGTAATGGTTGACTTGGAGCTGGGAGGGGGAGGGACAGCTCTTAGGGAGGTCCTCTCTTCCACTGTGAGTCATCCTGTATGATGCTCTGAGTTCCCACAAGGCCAGAGCTCAGTGAACGTCACATGAAAAGGCCACATCTGTCAATAATGCAGTATATGAAGGCTATAGTGCGTGCTCCTGATTTTGCATTTATGAGACTTATGAAATGTGTTTGTGTATGCCTCCGAGGAGGATAGTTCATAGTCTATAGGCGCTCCACAATGCCTAAGTGGTAGCGTCACATTCAGTGGATGACAAGGCTTTGTTACTATGGTTACAGTGGTTTGATGGTATACTGGTTTCATTTGGTAACTGTGCCTGATTCAAAGGAATGCTGTGCTGTTAGAGCAGAGGGGCCTTGACTGTGACTTTGCTTCAAGATAATATCAATAATATAAAATACTCAATATTTCAAATGCAAATATCTATTACTGCAAGTCATGCAAAATACAACGTTTAACTTATCTCCAAGGAAACATGCAAGAAACGACCCCACGCACAGTAAAAATGCATACTTTTGAGCTCTAAAAACTGTAACTGAATAAATGCATGAAAGATAAGAGACCGTGATACCATTCCAGGCAAAAACATTTAATCTCCTTAGTGACGGACCCCATACTGGAAAAAGTTATATAGGGCACCTTTATAGACTTGTATGTTTACTAATATTATGGGAAAACTCCACTTTCTTAATTCATTCTGTTGTTGAGTCTGTTGTGGACATAAAACAAAGAACTGATCTTGTATTTACATTATGGAAGTGGACTGTACAGGCTGTTCATTTTGCATTTTTTATCATATATGTGCAGACCTGTTAATTCGTGACAGGTTGACAGTCCCTGAGCTGGTAATGAGAGAGGCAGCAGTGCTTTACCATGAGGTCTGTGCCTCCCTAATGCAGGAAATACAGATAATTTCCTGTCTTTAAAAACAACTCTGAGTCACGCTCCAATCAACCTCCCTTTCCTCCTCCGTGAGTGTCACTTCGGCTCCTCCATGCTTTTGTCTACAGGATGTCTCTAATACATGTTTAAAGATGCAGTGGTTGTGCTCTTGGTGAATCCTTGTTGAGTTTATGTTTTTCATTTATTTGAGTAAAACTTCAAGAAAAAAAATAAATATTAAAACAAATTCTGCTTTTTAATAGCCCATTTTCCCCCAGATGAGCTATTGATGGCCTATTGAACTGATTATGCTTTAGTTGAGCTGAATTAAATTGGGCAAGCAAATGCATTGTGACACATCACACATAGTCTTACAGACCTACAGATATGCCAGTCTAACAATAAAGAACAGGCACGTATTCATTCATTCATTGCGTAACAGCTGGAGTATGCAGTATGTTATTGTATATATTATGTATGTTGTTCCCCTCCCGTGGTTATTGTCTCATTCATCAGATTCTAATACAGATAGGGCTTAACATCCGATTTGCATTTTTATGTATTTTTATTTTTTCATGTAATGTTTAGCGTTACATTAATTTTCTCCTTCTAGCCCATTATTATAATTTAAACGAAGAGAGAGAGACCTGTAACTCTCAACTACTGCATACGCACGCCACTGTATGGCACTAACTAGACTGAGCACAGCAGGGGAACAGAAGACCAGCACAGCAGCGCTCTGGTTCCATCTAGTGGTCATTTGCTCAGATTACAGGCCTGAGGACACAGCAGTACCGGGCTTTCCGCCAAGTTGAGTCACACGTCAGTAGGGAACCTGTACGTGTGCGCGGACGTGTGCAGCACGTCGTGCGTTTCCCGGATGCACCAAACACTAACATGGATCGAATAGTGATGGAAGTACCGATCAAAAACGGTGAGGAGTACAAGTAATTGTTAATGCCACAGCTTTTCACCACACTTATGAACCGCTATAACGTGACCTGCGTGACCAAAGGGCCCGCGGCGTAACTAGTCCAAACTGCAAGCCACGAGCTCGACTAGTAGGCTTCGCCAGCCCAGCCTGTTCCTTTGTAGCTTTGCACCATGTGTTATTTGATTAAACTCGGGGTTAATGCTTACAAACTGCAGCTAAAGGCTTTAGTGGAACTTCTATTCACAAGTCACGACTTCGCATTACCCAAGTATTATGTGTCCTGGATGAGAAACAAAACTATGAAATTTAGCGAAACATCAAGCTCCGTCTGGACTGCAGAAATAGGTTTTAATGCGGTTGCTTGCAGTAGAAAGGCACCAGTGGCACACTCACTTTACTAATCCTACAGTAACTGCTTACTGCGCATGTAGGCAACAGACCTGCAGTCTGTGGCATTATGATGATCAGCGGAGCCTTGTTTTTAGAGACCATTTACACATCCATGCAGAATAAAGCACCTTGGACATGTTCCCTCAGAGTTCCCACTCACAGGCCTATCTACAACTCAGAGGAAGCGTCAGGTTCGATTCTCCGCACGCCACGACATTCTTCTTCTTAGAGAAGTGATTGCACAGAACCCATTTGCCTCCAAAGAATCAGGTATCTACAGACCAACAGCAGAAATAAGTGTTCTAATGTGATATTTAAAACAACGTCAATATTTATGTTGATATTTATATTCTAACAGGGAAGATTTGGGCCCGTGTGGGGGAGATCATCACAGCTGCTCTTCAAGATGAGAGTTTTGAGGTGGATGCTCGGAGGTGCAGAGAGAGGACCATGCTGCTGCTGGACTACTACAAGAAACAAGATTTTACCAGTCTGCGGAGGTGACCTGCTCAGACTTTCAGTTTGACATTATGTTTAGAGTCTAGGACCAAATGTGGATGTGGTTTTGTCTTCAGGTTTGGTTCAGAGAGGTTGTATGCCCAAAAAGAGGATTTGCTGCATGAAGTTCTGGAGCTGGAGGCTGAGCGGGGGGCTGTGCTCAGTGGGGATAGTATAAAATATCAGGTAAATAGAAAAATATGTTTATGTTTATAAGCCTGCACACAGGAGTGAATATATGTTTTTCAGAGTAACATCATTAAAGAAACATCATTAAGGCTATTTCTAAGCTAAACATATGCATTCATCTGTGTTATTACTATGTTGTTCATAGTTTTTCATATTATTATCTGGTGCATTTTCTGGTGGGTCTGGTGGTCATGCTTGTTTCCTTCGGGACGTTATGGCTTTGTCTTTTGTGTCTATTTGTGTATATTGCATTTATTTAAAAAAACAAAAACATTTAAGACATTTTTGATTTTTCTGATTCTGATTTTACAGGATGACGAGCTGAACAAAAGGGCCATAGAGGAGCTCACACTGTTGGAGCAAGACAAACCTACACTGACACACACAACTCACACAAGTAAGAGATTTTAAACAACCAGAAATACAAAAGGATCAACACATATGATACATATATTTCAGAAACAACCTTCAAATGCATCTTATTAATACAAAAGGAAGGAAGAAAGAAAGAAATAGCACCTAGGAGTCTGATACAAATCCAAAATTACATGTTCTGTAAACTATTTCATAATTCATCAAAGTGGAATCAAAACACAAACTAAACCTACACATCTGTACAGTATAATTTTTATGTTTAATCGCTGGTATTCTTGTGGATATGCAGTATCAGAAAATGCTTTTACTCTGATCACTTTATTTTGCATACTTCTCAAAATAGATTTGTTGATCTTGTGGCTGTATATCTGGTCACACCCTTAGTAACAATATCACAAACCACAAACCAGTCAGTATTTGTATTCTGCTCGGTGTCTCATAGCCGATGGAGAGGAGGAGCACGAGGAGCTGGCGGAGCTTTCGGCTGCGCCAACTGCCAAGCGTCCATGCCAGTGTTGCTGCCAAACCTACTCCGAAATTCTGAGTTTTCTGGAGAAACGCTCTGAGTCCGAGCAAAGGCTGAGAGAGGAAGAACTAGCCCTGCGTCGTGAAGAACTGGAGATTCAAAGGAGTATGTGTTTGTATCCGCTGTATTTGACTATGTGTTTGTTTAATAGTATCATGACAAATTTTGATATGACTTTTTAGGTAAGATTGCATTAGAAAGAGAACGGCTGGGAGCTGAAAGACGAGAACGAGAACGCAGATTTGAGCTGGAGAGCCAAGAGAGGCAGGTTATTCTGGATCTGCTCAAGGAGAAAGTGCTCAAGACTTAATAGAACATTCAATGAATGACTGTGTTATGTAATTATTACAAGAGAGATGGGGTGCTATAAGGTGTGGTGACCTAGTTATGAGTTACAAATCCACAATGCAAGGGCTTGTTTGAAAATAATAAAACACCAGATGTTGAACAAATTAAATGATAGACATTGACTTAATTCAAGTGTTTCAAGAGGTTGGTACTCGGCAGTTACATTTAGTTGAGTAACTTATTAATAAAAGTACTTCTCTGAGTAGTTTTCAGACACTGTACTTTTACTTCTACTTGAGTGATATATTTCTCAGTAACAGTAGCTTACCATTTGCTTACTTTTGGTTACCTATTTAAATATTAAAGGATTTCATGAACATTTGTGTTTATGCAGCTGTCCTTTGGATGTAATATCGTTTTTTGTTTTTTTTTTTTTCAATTTCTGTTGCTATCTACCCTTTTGTCCTTCCACTAGGCTATATGAAATTCAATGTGCAGAAACGACTGATGTATTCTTGTTTGTATTGTATAGTAGTGTAAATAAAATACTAATTTTGAGTTTACAAACTTGTGTGGGGTAATAATCTGTTCGTGATGGTGATTGGTCCATTGGCCTCTGTCATGTCTTCTCTGATTGGCTGCTGTGACGCCTGTTCTTCCTGCTCCACCATCCAATGAGCGCGTGGTCGCGTTGCTGCTCTTGCTGTGCTACAAAGTTCACAGTTGGCACATCTAAATGTATTTCTCTAAAGTTTTTCTTTTTCAAGTCTGATTTTTAACTCGCTCGCATCATCAGAGCCTCACACGCAGACTGGGGACTGGAGATAAACCCGCACTAAACTCAGCGCTGGAAATGTCGAAAACACGCTGGTCTTTTTCCGTCCTTCGATATAGCTGTGGATATTTGGCATAATTTCAAAAAAGTCTCTGTTTTCTCTCGTGTCTCCGGTTGCTTTGTGTAGGCTTGAGATCCATCGCTTCGGAATTTCTTGTTTACTCTCTCAAAGTAGCAGGCCTACATAATCTTACTACTTTTACTGGCATATTAGTAGTAATATTCGGACAATTGTAACTAAACGTTACATTTCCTGCTCATATTGTTGAGCAACATGCCCATTAGGCGTTTTGGGGGTCACAGGTCTTTGGTCTCTCACGCTCCTAAACTGTCTTATGGTTACACCAAAATGAATATTTCAAAGAGTGGCTACCGCGTGTTTTCTGCCAACTCCACCACCGCCTGCACCGAGCTGGCCAAGAGGATCACAGAGTAAGTGACAACTTCATATCATCTTACACTGTGTCATAGGACAACTCTTATAGCACAGTAATAAGAGGTAATATTTAGTATTTGGAATTGCATAAGGATAAAATAGTAAAAGGAGGATTTGAATTTTCAGGTTAACATTTCACAAACATGATAGATTGAATCATCGACTCTAGGTAATGTTTTCCTGGCACTAGAGCTAATAACATTCTTGTGGAGTTGTGGTGGGGTAAACTGGGTGAGGCTGATATAGGCTAGTGGATGTTGTTCTGCAGGCTGCATGTCAGGACAAAGGCACTCAGCCAAATTTTACTTGATTACAAACAAGTTTCTCTCTTACGTTGGAGTTATCTTAAAGCCCTACTGTGTAACTTTAGCCAAAAAACTGGCCATAACAAAAGCATTTTCACATGATTTTTTTATGTATATCCCACCATAAGACGTAAAACTTCTCCATCTCCAAGGAGAATGTTCCAAAGGCCGGTTTCAGCTTCCTGTTTCCATGTGTAAACCCCAGAAAGTTACACTGTGTTGCTTTAATGATATTCAGTGTACATTTGGTGTCTCTACAGACGGTTAGGTGTTGAGCTGGGCAAGTCTGTCGTATACCAGGAGGCAAACAGAGGTGAGACCATGTTTTTTGCATAGTCATATTTGTGGCCTAATTATATTTTTATTTATTTTATAATTGTATTTATCTGTGATTCTTTGCAGAGACTAAAGTCGATGTGAAAGAGTCCGTCCGGGGTCAAGACATTTTCATCATTCAGACCATTCCAAGGTGAGACTTTTAACTTTAATTGGTTTGGTTTTTTTTCATTTTTTTTTTAATACAATAAAAAATGGCAAGTTACATAACACAATGACCTGTTTTTAGTCCCTTTGTTTGCTTTTCTGTCTTCAGTAGGTAATTTGTTTGCTCATCCAGTATGTTGATGACCCCAGGATGCGTAGCACATGCAGATTTAACAGGCTTTTATCATCCATGTTTTTCAGGGATGTAAACACTGCTATAATGGAGCTGCTCATCATGGCATATGCCCTGAAGACATCCTGCGCCAAGAACATTATCGGAGTTATTCCTTACTTTCCGTACAGCAAACAGTGCAAAATGAGAAAGAGAGGCTCCATTGTTTGTAAACTACTGGCTTCCATGTTGGCTAAAGCTGGTAAGAAACGAAGAACGCCTTATTCTGAGTGTTAAAACCCCCATATTACACTATTCTGATCTATGTTATTATGTTGTTCACTCATCAAAACATTCCTGGGGATGTGTTTTGTTTAATTCGTATCCTGCATATTTACACTGTGTTCTTCGCTCAAACAGAAGACACTTTGTTTCACCTTTTGAGGTCATGTAGAAATAGAGAAAATGCCCCAGTGTGTTTTTAAACTCCACCTTTACTAGAATCATTTGGACAATTTCCACCCTGGAATTACAAATCTTTACTGAACAAATGGTAAAAGCTGTGGAGGTGGAACAGAGCACTTTGAGCTTTGGAGATGCAGACATACTTATTATAAATGGTAACTCAAGCATATGCAAATGAAACAAAACATATCTCCAGACTTCATGTTTTCGATGAGGTATATGTTATAATATGACTTAATATGTGACCTTTTAGTGCTAGATGTATCATTTTATGCTGTAATTTGTGTTCAGGTCTGACTCATATCATTACCATGGACCTCCATCAGAAGGAAGTCCAAGGCTTCTTCAGCTTTCCTGTGGATAACCTGAGAGCATCACCGTTTCTCATCCAGTATATCCAGGAAGAGGTGGCAATGCAGTGTTTTAATGAATCTTTATCTTTTATTGAATTAATGCAAAAATAAACGTGATGTTTTTTTCTTTCAAAGATCCATGATTATAGAAATGCAGTTATTGTCGCCAAGTCCCCTTCCTCCGCCATAAGGTAAAAACACTGAGAGGTTAAACTTCAGTAATCCAAACCCACAGTGATGTTTTGAAACTGTACGACCATGATAGCCTTTTTATCATCACAACATTTTTACTGCATTATTATATCTATTTTTGTTTTTTGTTTCCAGTGAGTTAGTTGCTTAATTTATTAGGAGTATAGTAGAAGTATTGCATAATTTACACAAGAATTAATAATCACATCTTATTTAGGTATAATTACAGTCCTTTATTTCTCTGACTGTGCAAGTTGGACCATAAAACCACTGGCAAATGGGCTCGGTGCTTATGCATAACTAATCTTTTGTATGTTCACAAAATTAACTTTAAAGGTGCACTGTGTAACATTTCTAGTGGAGGATTATTATTTCTTTATCTAGAGTGTTCCACAGTATAAATTAAGCCTATCTATCACAAGGGAGACAAGCACATTACTGCACTATGCTATATTACAATTCAGATCTGTGGAGAGTCGCCCCTATTTACAGGAGGAATTATTGTATTTTTGAGCAATAGAAACACCCATCCCAAAATGAATAAATGCTAGATCGATACCATGGAACATTTCAGGGAAAGCAATAACATCTCCATTGAGACCAGAGTGTAGCAAACCCTTCATCAGAAAAAGTTAAGCCTTTAAATCCTTTGATCAAATAAATAAGTTTCCAAATTCTACATACACTGCAGTCCACACTTTTCTTCCTGTGTAACATTATCTAACGCACGTCTTTTCCCGTTTTTGTCTCAGAGCTCAGTCGTACGCAGAGAGACTGAGACTTGGATTGGCAGTGATGCATGGAGAGGCCCATCACTCGGAGCTGGACATGGCTGACGGTCGCCAGTCCCCCCCCCTCTCCCGCACCAGCTCAGGGCACACTGGCCTCGAGCTGCCTGGTGAGACATTCAAATCCTCTAATCCTGCCCAAAATATCTCTTGTTTACAGTTTCTCCGGGTACACAAAATTAAAACAGTCATAATATGTGACTACTGTAATCTTTTTTTGAAGGAATTTCCATGAAGCCACTTCCTTGTACGTTCACCATTTTATATAAAGCCTTTTCTTTTGTAGAATAACTATAGACATAGACCAGTCACACTAATTACTACAGTGATATGTTATCCAATAAATTACAGCAAGATATTAATCATGTTTTTATTGCTATTTTTAATCAATACACATTTAGAAAAGGTTTTACTGGGAATACTCTTGTTTTTGGTTAAGTGGTTTCTTTTATTATCTTTTATCTTTTATGTAACATAGCATCTAAATTTGGTATTTGGCAAGACCTTGTTAAATGTATTTGTCTACAAAGTTGAAATACCAAATGCAAGCGATGTGATGTTTTAGGTTATTTTTGGTATTTGTTTATTAAAGGTCCTATATTATTGTGAGCTTTAAGCCATGTTATATTTTGTTACCTCCTCAAAAACATATCTGGAGTTGTGTTTTGTTTCATTCACACATGTTTGAGTAATTCTTGCGATGTCATGAAGCGGTAAATTTTAAGTTAACAGCTCCTTTTACCTTTACTTCAGTAGATATTAGTAATTCCAGGCCTGAAATCATCCAAATGATTCTAGTGAAGGTGTATGGAGTTTAAGAACGCAGTGGAGAATTTCCTCAGCCTAAATATGCAGGATTTGTGTGTTGACATGTGAATGAAACAAAACAATACTACAGATCTGTTTTTCATGGGGAAACAACATAACATGGATGAAAAAATAGCGTAATATTGGCCCTTTAAGAGAAGCTGCAGTGGGTTAAAGTGTGTGCTGAAATACTGCCAGTGCTACCTGACACAAGTGTTTTTTTCTCCTCCCTCAGCCACATCCACTTTCCACCTCATTTCATCCACCTCCTCCTCAGCAGTTTAAGCTGTCTGTCTCTTTCTGCCAGTGCTGAGTCTCCTCACTGTCTCCTTTTGTCACTTTTATGTGTTTGTCGTCTTAATTTATGTTTTATTATCTTTGCTTCCACAGGCATCAGACATCAGATCCCTTTCCCTGGGATAGAGCTCCCAAGTATGATAACTATGGCTGAATGCTGCCCTCTGGTGGTTGTTTGTTTCCCTGCATGGACTGAGCGAATGAGTTCTAGGTTCAAATTCATTTTCAGGAAATCAAAAACGATAAAAATGTATGGGCACAGTCACGTTCTAAGATACTAAATCCTTTTTAATTTAGCATTGCAAAGTTGCATTTATTATTGTGGTCCAATTAAAGAAAACTAAATTGCATAGTGCCGGTACTAACACTGGTGCTTAATGTAATTCGTTTTTGTATGTTACTTTACATATTATTTGAGCCATTAGTGTATTTTAATATATAAAAGTATCAAATCTTTTCTAGTTTGCTGCTTACAATCATGTAAAAACATAACATAGGCCTATCACGATAAAGACTATATTCAATACATGACAGATGGGTGTCAATATTTACCTTATTTATCTTTATCTTTATACTATTGGGAGTTTTTGGTAATTTTGCAATATGATACAAATTTAGCCGTAGAAATTTGAATTATGAACTGAAACTAGATAGATAGATAGATAGATAGATAGATAGATGGACAGATAATACCTTATTTATCCTGAAGGAAATTCAATTATAAAATTATTCATTAGTAATTAATTGTAATTATAATATATAATATTTTATAATTACAAAAGTTGACAAAAGTTTACTTCAAATTCAGAATGGATAATTCTACTTTAGTCTGGTTTCAGTATTATAATTTATTGTCTGTATTTGTTTCAACAATATATTGCATTTAAACCTTTATCGTGACAGTATTGTTATAGTATTGATACTTTGCAGCTGATGTCATCAACATTTCCTGGGGTTGTGATGCTAACTGTAGGCTCTGCTCTGTCTGAGGCTTTATTAGACGTTCATCAGTTCTTTTTGGTGTTAAAATAAAGCACACACTTGGCTGTACTACGGCATGTGAGCTGATTTGTGTTTTTACACGTCTCTTGCTCATTCAATTACAGTCACAAACTAGTTAGCATTAATTTTTTTGGTTACTAACACCCACTATTTTTGTTGAAAATCACCTAAACAGGACCGTGAACCCTTGTATTGATCACAAGCTCCTAAAATGTGTT